>OU015757.1:77597735-77621289 GCA_907169655.1 Acomys percivali | reverse complement strand
CTGAGAGAGAGAGAGAGAGAGAGAGAGAGAGAGAGAGAGAGAGAGAGAGAGAGAACTGGAATGGCACAAGTCTATTAAAACCTCTAAGCTCTAAGCTCATCCCAGTGACACCCCTCCTCCAATAGACCAACAGACCATCTTCATATTTTCAACATGTATGTGATGCATACGTGTGCAGAAGCATGCGTGTGGATGCATGTGCACGTAGAGTTGCAAGGTTGGGGGTCAGAAATTTCCTTGACTGCCCTTCTACCTTATCCAAGGAGGGAACACGCAATGGCTGGTTTAGCCAACTTGACATAAACCAGAGTCACCTGGGAAGAGGAAACTCCGACTAAGAAACCGCCTCCATCAGATTTGCCTGCAGGGATGCTAGTAGAGGTGTCAGTGTTTTCTCGATTAATGTTTGATATGGGAGGACCAAGCAAGACCTCTGTGGGTAGTACTGCTCCTGGACATGTGGGCCTGAGCTGTATACAAAGATGGCTGAGTAAGCCAGGCGGAGCGATCCGGCGAACACTGTCCCTCTGTGGTTTCTTCCTGAAGCATTTGCCTTGTGTCCCAGCTTTGGTTTCCCTCAGTGAGGAACTGTCAGCTGTCAGCTGAAGGAAACCCTTTTCTCGGCTCAAGTTGGTTTGGTTAGTGTTTTATCACAGCATCAAAAAAGCAAACCAGGACAGAAACTGGTAACGGAATGTGGGGTTTCATTGCGATGGACCTGAACGCGCTGTCTGGGGGAGGATTGTGGGAAGGGTCTTGGAGCTTTGAACTGGAAAAGCCTGTGGGTTCTCAGAGTTTAATGAGCTAGAAGCTTGGAAGAGAAGAGTGTTGGGAGAAATGTAGTGATGGGGGCCTGGGCTTATGACCTTTCAGCAGTAAGCTTGAGAGTCCTTCACTGACTGTTGCGGCGGCTAATGTGGTATTTTGTGATCAGAACCTATGAGTTTGGGTCAGTGGGGGACGGAAGAATCAGCTACGGTTAACAAGAGACCAGAACAGCTGAAGCAAAAAAACCTTTGTCTTACTGGGAAAATTGATGCTCATTTGATGGGGGCTGAAAAATCAGCTGTGATTAATGAGAGTCCAGAACTACTGAGGCAGCATCTTGTATGAGTGTTTTCTCAGGGTCAACACACAGAAGCTGCAGCCCAGCCGGGAAGGGCAAAGCTGCATCTTTTTTTTTTTAACTGGAAAGAAAAGTTGGTAATGTAATGAGAGTCTCTCACACAGTACTGGCCTTGAAGGAATGAAGGGGTCATAGAAAGCAGTTGAGGTCTGGCGCTGTGAAAATCCAGGAGAGGCTGTTGGCGAAGGTGCAGCCATTGCTGCAGTGATGACCTCAGGGTTAAAGAGATCAGGGAGAGAAACTGAGGCCTCCTCAGCCTTGCCATCCACAACACGTGCAGCTCGCCCACTTGTCTTGGGCTAGCTCTACTCCATACTTGTGCCCGTCGCTGTCTTTAGCATTCCTCACACCTTACGGTTTCAACTGCTACTGAGACCCCACCATTACCAGTGGCCTTTCCTGGCCTCTGATGATGCCATGCCTCAGTTTCCTACTTTTTGCATTTTGCGCTATGAATTTTTCTTGCTTTAGCAGATTAGCTAACATTTCGTTTTCATTCAGTTATGTGTTTTAATTTTTCTTTGAAGTTTGTTATTATTATTATTTATTATTAATTAAGTTGTTTATTGACTTTACATCCTTATCAAAACTTCCCCTCCCTTCTCTCCTCCTAGTCCCTCCCTCTCACCTCATTTCCCCTCGTCCCCCATCCCCCACTCCCTTTCTCCTCAGAAAAGGGGAGCCCTCCCATGGATACCATACAGCCTTGGCATATCAAGTTGCAGTAGGAGTTGCACATCTTCTCCTGTTGAGCTAGATGAGGCAACCCAGTTATGGGAAAGGGATCTAAAGACAGGGAATGGAGTCGGAGGCAGCCCCTGCTCTCCCTGTTAGGAGACCCATGCAGACCCAGCTGCACAAGTGTTACATATTACAGGGGCTTAGGTCAGTCCCACACATGCTCTCTGGTTTGCAGTTCAGTCTCTATGATACCCAATGGGCCCAGGTTAGTTGATTCTGTAGGTTTTCTTATGGTGTCCTTGACCCCTCTGGCTCCTTCAGTTTTTCCTCCCCCTCTTCCACAGGATTCCCCAACTCTACCTAACGTTTGGCTGTGGGTCTGTCCATCTGCATCCATCAGCTGCTGGGTGAAGCCTCTCTGAAGACAGTTATACTAGCCTTCTATCTGCAAGTATAGCAGAATATCATTAGTAACTTCTGGGGTGGGCTCTTTCTCATGGTGTGCGACTCAAGCTGGGCCAGTCATTGGTTGGTCATTCCCTCAATTTCTGTTCCATCTTTTAGCCCTGTGAAGTTTCTTTTGGTTTGTGGATCATTTAGAAGTGTCTTGTTTGGTTTCTAAGGCTAGACACTTCCCCCATCATATACTATAATTTGATTTCATTGTTGTCAGAGCACATTCTATAATGTGTGTTTAAACTTCTTGAAGATGGCTTAATGGCCTGTCTTGGTATGTGGTACCCAAGCACTAGAGAAGAAAATAGATTTGCATTAGGGTGAAAGGCTTTGCAAATGCTTGTTTTGCCTTGTTTGTTGAAGATGCTGAGTTTTCCTATTTCATCGCTAGTTTTCTGTCTAGATGTTCTCAGTTGTTGAGAGGAGGATGCTGGTCTATGATATATCTTTGGATGTACGTCTCAGACAGTCTTTACAGCTTTATTGTTTCATGCATGGACATTCAGGATTGCTAAGTGTTTTTTTAGAGGAATCACCCTTTTATCAACCCACAATTCCATTCTGTTTCTGGTAATTGGCCTCCACATGAAATCTATTTTATCTGATGTTAATTTAGCCACTCCAACTCTCCTGTGATGCTTGTACAATGTACTTTCCTATTCTTCTACTTTCAACAGGACCATATTATAGTTTGAAGTGATCTTATATAATTCAACGCTCTGTACTGAATGTTTGTGTCCTTTCTCAAATCCACATGTGAAAATCTTAACTCGCAATGTGATGGTATTTAGGTGAGTCTCGGGGATAACTAGGTTCGGATGAGGTCATGAAAGGGACTCTCGTAATGATGTTGGGGATTGCACTAGTAACCTTTCTTCTTATTGTAACACATGATCTTACAAAACAACTTAAGGAAGAAAGGTCTTATTTTGGAGCATGGCTTCAGAGGGTGCACTCAATCATGGAAACAAAGGTTTGGCTGCGTTCAAGGCAGCTGGAGTATGTGGCTAAGGCTCCTTATATCTTGGTGGGTCAGCAAGCAGAAAACTAGACGTGCACCTGAGGTGGGAGGCAGTGTATAACCTTTAATAGCTTACCATAGTGGTCTACATTTACTAGCTAGCATCCATGTCTCAAAGATTCCACAACTTTCCAAGACTACGCCGCTGAGAGCAGAGAAAGTGTTCAAACTCATGAGCCTGTGGGGGATATTTCTTTTTCTACTGGATAGTTGACACAAGTTGATACCAAGCTAAAGGCATCTGAGAGGAGGAAATGTCAGTTAAGAAAATACCTCTGCACTCTGGAGGCAGAGGCAGAGGTAGGCAGATCGCTGTGAGTTCAAGGCCAGCCTGGTCTACAAAGCGAGTGCAGGACAGCCAAGGCTACACAGAGAAATGCCCTGTCTCAAAAACAAAAACAAACAAACAAAAACAAAAACAAAAAACCCTCCATTAGATCTGTCTGCAGGCAGTGCTGTAGGACATTTTTCTTAATTAGTGATTGATGGGGGAAGGCCCAGACCATTGTGGGTGGGGCCATCCCTGGGCTCGTGGTCCTGGCTTCTGTAAGAAGCAGGCCCAGCAAGCCCCACCCTCCATGGCCTCCGTATCAGTTCCTGACTCCAAGCTCTTGCCCTGTTTGAGTTCCTGTTCTGGTTTCCTTCAACGATGAACTGTGGCTCTCCTTTGTTCCTGGGGTGGTTGGGGTCCATGAACATGAAGGAAATGACCTTCCAGGACCAGCTTCAGGGAGGCAAATCAAGTTTTTTCGGGGTGAAAGAGAGTTATATAGAACTTTGGGGAAGGGGTAGGGACATCTCAGGGTGGGCAAAGCTCATTGGCTGAAGGACTAAGGTACTGAGATGCCTCATTTGCATGGGGAGGCATTCCCAGAATCCCAGGTGCTTGCTGAAATGGTTCTTATCAGGAGAAAAGGAGTTGGGCCTGTAATTTCCCTAAGGACTCCATGGCAGTCTTCAGGTGAAGGGTGTGGGGATCCAGGCTCCCCGAGGCAGAGAAGAGAAAGCCTTACCAACAGAGGGAGCCCATTTTGCACCCAGCTCAGACCTTTCTGGGAATGGTGGACCATGCCCTTTAGCAGCAAGGTTTCCTGACACAGCAGAAGTGTAAACCAAATAATCCCTTTCCTCCCCAACTTGGTTTTTGGTCATGGTGTTTTGTTGCAGAAACAGAAACCGTAAATCACACTTGTAAATACCCCTGGCCATATCAGGACACAAAATGCATTTAGCCCAATTTCAGGATTTGCCCAAGTCTTAATGGTCATGACACGCCATGGCTGAGTCATCTAAACTGCAGTAGCCTTGATTACTTCTCCCTCAGTATACAAGTTTTCCCAGACCATCTCCACTAGGTGGCTGCAACTTTGGTTGGCAGACAGGCAGGGTTTCCACTTTAACTTAAACCTCACCCTCATAGCTTTATACATTGTCCTATGGAGCCATCTTCTCAGAGAGTCTGATCCTGGTACGTAGTGCCCAGCCTTCCAGGCCTTTCTCTGCAGTTTTGTGGCAAACCTTTATGACCCCCATCACTGTTGCATTTTGCATGCCTGAAAAAAACAGCAGCATACAAACCATGCCAAGTCCTGCTGCCGGCCTGAGATATAGCTGAACCCTGAAAGGTCATGTTCCCTGAGTCTCTGAAAGGCTGAATCGGGGGAAAGCACTTCCCTAGGCAGCCCTGTTCCTGCAGCGCGGCTGTGCTGACCATCTCTCTCTTCAAGTGAAAGTCACTCAGCGGGTTTTGGTTTTACACCTAGAGCCTTTGAAGGGAGCCTGGCCAGCTTGAGCGTGGTAAGCATGGCTCTGGGAGGCCTTACCCTTCTGCCCTATTCTCCCCAATTTACTAAAAACTGTTAGGTTACATTCCGGAAGTTAGTCCTCAAGGTCTAGTCCCTTAGCCAATAATCCTCCTCCTGAGGCTGACTACCAAGGTTCGGCTTTCAAAGTCCAGCAATCAAACGCCCCCTTCAGCTCACCTAATTAACATGCCCAGTGGAATTAAACACCTCCTCCTAACACAGGCTTTCCTCCTTTTCCTTTATAAACTGCTGTTTTCCTGTGGGCCACATCTGTCTCCTCTCTAACCAGAGGCTGTCCTTTGTCGTCCCCAATGCCTGGGACAAGTACCCCTCACCTCTCTCCCCTGTCCCTTGTCCCCTCCCCTGTCCCTTGTCCCCTCCCCTGTCCCTTGTCCCCTCCCCTTCTCCCTCTTCCTCTGTTGCCTGTCTTTGTCTCTTATCCCTGCTCTCTGTCCCTTTGGGGTAATGAATCTCCTTTGCGCTGAGTGCTCTGTCATCTTTGGGGGTCCTGATCCGATACTTTCCCTTTCAGGTGGGGTCTTGCCTTGAAGGTATCTTCTTACTCCCAAAGTGTGCTGTTTCTTTTTCTTTCTTTCTTTCTTTCTTTCTTTCTTTCTTTCTTTCTTTCTTTCTTTCTTCCTTCCTTCCTTTATTTCTAAGATGTTAATCTCTTTAACAATTACAGCTGCTTTATCTTTTCCAACCTCCTCGTGTTCCCTGCCTTGCCAAACTTCACGTTTCTCAGATCTTTATGTTCTACTGTTTGCTTTGAATCCTCACTGTAAATCTGGCTGAAGGCAGCCATAGCAACCACGCCATCTCTAAGCCAGGAAGAGGGCCCTCACCAAAGCCCAATGATGGGCTGGCATCCTGATTTTACACATCCTGCCTCCAGAACTGTTGCTCAGGCAACTCTGTCTACAGTGTTTTGTGTTACTAGTATGATGGGTTGTGAGTTTTAAGCTATTTCTTCCAAGATCTGTCTTCTATTTTGTATTAAACTGTCCACAATGTCATTAGTGCTACATGAGTCCTGGTTGGAATAAAATGCTTTTAAATGCAGAAAATAGACCCAGTTTTATAAAGGAATCAATCATGTTAAAGCAAAATTACCAGGATTTTCAAAGCTCATTTTTGGGACATATTAATACAAATGTTTCTTTATTAATACTTGAAATATAATACTCAATAGCAAGCCACTACAGTGCTGAAGTAGGAATTCGTACTGGTGGCATTCTGAGAATCTGCCACAGCTGCAATTTCCTCTTGAGGAATCTGTGATTTTTATTAGTGACAAAACCACTGATTTATCTAATAACTCTGCATTCATAATGGAAGTAAATTTGAAATTATAGTGTTAGACAAGTCCTTAATAAAAGTAAAATATTTTCTGATCCCAGTTGATCTTGTATTACTTTTCCTGTGAAGATACGAAAAACAAATGTCTACTCACCTGACAGAAACCGCAGGCCAGAGTGATAATTCTGCCAGTGTCCTACTTAGTGAATTGGTGAGTCCACTAGGGTTAATTAGAGGACCAGGGATGACCCCAGCCTGGAGACAAGGTGTGAGAGCTGCATTCCTGGAGAACTTTGCACTACTTGCTGGCAGCACCACTGGCCTGAGAGTCTCATTTCTCCAGCAGTTGTTGCTGTGTCTAGAACCTTGGGGAGGGGCCTTATGAGCTTTACACGGTTCAGCTTTTCCAGGACATGTGAGGCTTGCTTGCGTCTTGAGTTTCATGTGTCTCTTTCCAACCCTGGAAGGAATGTTCAATTCAAGGGAAATTACTACAAAACACACAGAACCCTTAACCCTGGTTAAGACCCTTAGCAGTTAAGGATAAATTTGGACATATTCTTAAGCTTGGGTCCAAAGAGACAAAAGCAAGAGGTTAAAAAAAATTACCAGAGGCTAAAAGCCCATAGTGAGCAATACCAAAGATGACCAGGCGAGGTCTAGAATGGCCCATCAGGAGGCCACAGGAATACAAGCCTCGGTCCAGTCCTTAGGCCTCAGGGATTACAGCTTCCCAGGGGCCAAAGATCCTGCTTGGCCAGGTGGGATGCCTCGGGGAGCCCCAGCCTTTGGTGTTTCCCAGCAAAAGCTTGTACGTAAAGAGCACTCTTTTCACCATGCACACTTGACAGCGTAAGAAGCAATGGTCGCCCAAGCATCCCGGTTGCCCTTTCTGTGGCTGTGCCTGCTGTATAAAGACGATTTCCCCCAGAGAACACCATGTTCTGTACTCTGGAGTTCAGCCCCCGACTCCTGAACAACGGTTCCCCAGGCAGCCTCAGATTGGATTGGCAAAGGCGTTGTTTCTATCAAAGGCGTCCCTGCCTTGTGAAGTCGGAGGAGCCAGGTATACAGTAAAGACGGCACCCCGATTTAAAAGTTGTGGACTTGATTCTGTTAGTTTTGGGGGGGGGGGGAGCGGGCGGGAAGAGCAGGCCTGGTGCAGTCCGGAGGGCAGTTACTGGTTTCTTCTTTCGTCTCGTTCTTTGCTTTTCTTTCCTTTTCATTAAAGTTATAAATAACTGTCTCACATCTTAATGAAAGGGAGTGGTGTGAAGGACCAGAGGCCTCGGGTAGGAAACCTGCAGTAATAGCACAGTTGCTAAGGAACAGGGCTGGACAAGTTAATTTTGTTGGCATAACATCTCCTTGTTATTTAATCTCATGGTGTATGCACTTCATCCATCTGTCACCACAGTACCGGAGCCAGGAGGAGCTGCTAATTGCAACACCAAGGTTGCGAACAGACCTGTCCAAACCTTGTGTAGATTTCAACTGTCAGAATGAGGCCTGAGCTTTGATTTTACTTCCAGAGACACAGAGAAGAAAGTTGGTGAGGGGCCATCCCTCTCTCCCTGCCAGACCAAACACTCACATGACCCAGGAGTGGCTCATCCTGGCTGAGCATTAATCACTTGGGGGTGTTTTTGGAGTGCACCAAACCTTGGCTTTCACTCTCAAGGATACTGGTTTAAGTGGTATGAAAATGGGTCCAAGGCATGAGAATTTACTGGCCCTAATGTGCCTGGGTTGAGCACTACTTGTTTGTAGGACTTTCTATTGCTGGGTTCCATACTTAAGGTCTCAGAGCCTCTTGGGATTTGTTGTTAGTCTCTCTACCACATCATCTCATTCCTTCCCTCCCTCCCTCCCTCTCTATCTTACACACTTACACACACACACACACACACACACACACACACACACACACACACACATGCACGCTATAACCACAGAGTTCAGAAGATGTCTCAGTTGATAAGAAGCATGGGGACCCGAGTTTACATTGCCAGCATCTTCTTATAAAGATGGCTACAGTGTCATGTGTCCGCAAGCCCTGAGCTGTGGAGGAGAAGGCAAGAGGAGCCCCAGGGCTTGCTGGCCAGCCACCCAGCTCAGCGGGTGCTGAGTTCAGCAAGATACATGTATCAAAGAGAAAAAGAGCAAAAGATAAAGACGCCAGACTTTGATCTCTGGTCTCAACATGCTTGCACACAAGGACACACATTCACATGTTCACACGCACACAAACAAACACATAATAACCACAGTAATGACTTTCAGTGGAACATCTAGGGCACTGCACACATGTGTCACCTCTTGGCATCTTTACCACAGTTATGCAAAGAGGGAGTTTTATAAAATCCCACTCGGGGCTGGAGAGATGGCTCAGCAGTTGGGAGCACTGACTGTTCTTCTAGAGGACCCGGGTTCAATTCCCAGCACCTACAGACAGCTCACAACTGTCTGTAACTCCAAAATCTGACACCCATAGATGTATACAATGCCCATAAAATAAAAATAAATAAAATTTAAAATCCCACTTAACAGAGAAACTAGTGTTTAAGAGGTTAAGTATCCAGATGCCAAGTGACATATCCAGGATCTGGCCTTGGGTCTGATGCAAGAGCCCCACTCTGCATACCAATGGCTTCTAATTCCCACGGGACACTCACAAGACCACAGATGCAACTCATGTCTCTGCTGGAGGATGGGGTGACCTGGAGACGGCAGCTGATCACTCAGTCAGTGTTAGTGGTGTGGACTTAGTTCCTGACTTAAGAGTAGGAAGTTCGCAAGCCTCCGTGCTGTTACTGTGGATTGAACTCAGAGCCTTATACACACTAGGAAAGTACTCTAACACACCGAGTTGTACTTCAGCCCTCTAGCCTCCTCCTACCAAGGAGTGAGCCTGGCCAAGCGCCTTAGTTTTCCCACCCCACCCCCATACTTAAAAGTGAACCTAGGGCCTTGCTCATGCTGGGCCTGCTCTCTACCTACTGTCTGTATTCTCAGCACAGCCTTAGCTCCCCCCCCCCCAAACTCACCTTTCTATGGGGCCGATAGACACACCTGCTCAGGACCCTTGTTCAGATTAAATGAAATGATACACATAACATGCTTGCGTCAGGTCTGGCAACATCCCCCAGGGAATGGTGGCCTCCATAGTTAACTTCTCAGGGCCTGGAGTGGAGCTGCCCGCCTGCCCGCCTGCCCGCGTAGTCTTTAGGCCCAGGTCCCAGATGCTGGACAGCTCTCAAGCTGTCTTCAGATTTTGAGTCTGTTGCCAGGACTTTGCAGTCTCCAGTGCAAGCAGTTGACTCCCAAACACTGGCTTATTCTGCTTTTGGCTTTTAAAATCATGCCAAGACAGCTAGGACTTGTCTCCAATGAGGTTTTTTTTTTTTTTTTTTTGCCTCCCTGGGTGAGGGAAGAGAGAGAGTCTATTGATGAGGTAGATTTAGCATCTCTCTCCTTTGCTTCATCTTGTCTTCAAGCCTAGGCCGTTCTCCAGTTCAGGTATACACTTTTAAAATTGTGTGTGTGTGTGTGTGTGTGTGTGTGTGTGTGTGTGTGTGTGTGTGTACATGTATGGTGTATGGGCATGTGTGTGGTTGTTAATGAGTACACATGTATGTGTAGATCAGTGGTTCATGTTTGGCATCTTCCTTGGTTGTCTTCATTTATATACTGAGACATTCTCTCTCTCTCTAGCTTGCACTCTCTCTCTGTCTCTGTCTCTCTCTCTCCCTCCATCCTTTTTTTCTCTCCCTCTTCTCTTCCTTCCTCCGTTTCTTCCTCTTTCTTTCCCCCCCTCCCTCCCTCCCTCCCTCCCTGTCTCCCTCCCTCTCTCTCTCTCACCTCCCTCAGATCCTTCCCCTAACCCTGGTTGCTGGTTGCTGTGAGCTGCCATGCCCACTGGCCTTTCCTGGGTTCTGGGGATCAGATCTCCTCCACTCCCCACTTTTTAGTCCTTATACTTGTGTGGAAGTTGCTTTAAAAACTATTAAAAACTCTAAGGCTGGGGAGAGATGGGCCAGTGGATTTTTGAGCTCAATAATTCCAGTGTAAATCATCATGGGATAGATTCACATCCAATCCCTATGGTCCAGGCAGTGATGCAGCAATTCTCATCTTGGCCTGCAGGTGGAGTAAGAGCAGAACAAGGTTCAGAGCCCTGGCACTTCACAGACCTTATTTCCCTCAAAGTCACCTAGAAGCCACCACTAAGTCTGGCACCCTGGTGGCTCTCAGGGTCCATTTGGTAGTTTCTTTACCCAGGCAAGAATATGAGCTGAAGAAAAATTAGACGGAGATGGTAGGGGGACGGAGGGCTGTTTCCTCTCCAGATATTACAAAACAAAAACTAAACCTTTCTCAAGACTTGAAGGAATCTGGGCAGGATCAGTTTCCAGTTGTGTCCAAGCTGTGTGAGTCTTGATCGCCATCAAGTGACAGACAGAAGCATTTTTCTAGGATGAAACTGTAGCAGGAGTCTTTCAGGTATCACACTGCTTGTCCTGTGAGGTACCATTCTTTCTTCTTAACGGTGGAGAAACTACAAGAATGTGTGGTGAGTGGGACAGTAGATAGTGGTGGGGAGTGACGACATCTGGGCAGTGGACACAGAAATGACGCATCGTCTGTCAGGAGGATCCCCAGCCCAGGGAATACAGCAGACTGACGTGGACTTAGTTTCAGAGTGTAACAAGTGTGGAGGCTTGGGAGACGCATCGATGCTCACCTTATAAGCACAAGGACGTGAGTTTGATCCTTTGAACCTGCTTTAAAAAGCTGAGCATGGTGGTGTGCACTTCTCAGAATTGCAAAAACATTAGCAGGTGGATCCATGGCACTTACTGGCTAGTTGGCCTAGCCTACCCTAGGCCAGTGAGGGACCAGGATATTTACAAGCATGCTTACCTGGTGAATAAATAGATGATGGTTTCTTCTCAATTCCCTACCTCCTGCTCTGTTTCTTCCCATGAACTTATTCCCAGTACTAAAATTACTTTCTGGCATATCCCCACATATATGCCTGTATATGAGTATCTATAATTATATACAATATAGATTTTTCTTCCTCTCTGCAGGCCTACAAGCTGTTTTTCTGTCTAGGATTTTCTTTGCCCATGCCAAAAAGTCTCCTGAACCTTCCCTGTTGCCTGACTGTGCATTTCCTAGCAAGAATCTAACTGAACCAGCCTAGCCAGAGACCTCTCTGATCTACCCAGCCTTGGTTTCTGATCCCTTTCTTCCTGCTGCTGTCCTCCAGGGGATGTCTGCGTACATTTGCCTGTCTTCAGCAAGAACCACAGTAGGTTAGGACCTGAGACCCCCACTCACTGTCCCTCAGGTTTCCTTAGCTTTCCTCTACTCGGGGTGCTTCTTGATGCTCATCTCTGCTGACCCAAGCTGCGTGTGCAATTGAGTCAGGTTATACATTGAGGTCTCTTTACCCCCTGGGAACTGATGTCTTTCCTGGGGCATCACCCTCTGTATATTGGACATGGGACACGGACCAGCAAACTGGCCTGGCAGAACCGCTTCTCTAGAGCCGAGGACACCCCACAACACTCAGGCACTGTGGCTGACTCTGCACTTCCCCCCGCCCCCCCACACACTGATTCATGGCTCTCTGCAAGCCCAAGCCTGTCAACAGAACCTCTGCTCCATTCTGTCTTGGCTGGGAGGGACCTCATCAAATAGCCCAGAGGGGCTGGCCTGTGCCCTGAGTTGGGCATAAACATGCCCACTGTCATCCCACTCACCATGGGCCACTCTGCTTAGAGATGCCATAGTCTCTTTTGTGTCACACTTGGACAGCTGTTTCATTACATGAGATGCAGCAGGGAATGATATGGGTCATCGCGAAGAAATAATTAGGTAAACAGCCACACATGAGTTAGTGCCAGACACTATTCCTGGTCCTGGGCATAGAGGCTTGACTTGGAACAAGAAAGCTCCCTGTCTCTCTCTAGAGAGAATATGTCAATGAAACATTATGCTTTTGGTTGACAATGAGAATTTTGCTCCAATTTCCCCTTTGAAAAGGATTGCTGAGCCATGGGTCTGAGGGCATGGAAGAGGGAAAGAGTGGGGGTCCTCCCTGGGTCCCAATGTAGCATGGAGGTGACATTTAGGATTTAGATTGTAGTAGGAGCAGAGATTGGTACGGGCTTGGAGCTGATATAGATTAAGAGGAGAAAGAAGAACAGGGAGACACGCGCTCGGCATGGCATGTGGCAGCTGCTGGTACCTTTGGCTGAGAAAGATGAGGGGATGGGAGGCTGAGTGGGAAAGCACAGAGATCAGGGTTGGAGCATGTGGCCAGAGAAGCCACCTTGAGAATGACTTGGGCAGGGAGCATCCTCCATGCTGGTTGCAGATCCCAGGCTCTGAAGGACCTAAGGCACGGAGAGCACTGGGGAGCAGGAATTCATCAGACCACTGCATTCATAAAGCCGGACCTCAATCCCTGCACAGGAAAGACTATCTTCCCAATTAGCCCCAAGGAAGCCATCTCGTGAGTACTGCTGAAGTAGATCCCTGGGCCCTTCCCTAGGGAGGCTCATGAGGACATGTTTATTAGACATGTGTCTAATTCCTGTCCCTGATATCTGCCCTAGAGCAGGCTCAGCACTGTTAGTATTGGCCCCATCTTCACCTCAGAACAGAGTTCCCTGCTCACTTTTCCTTTTAGTTGAGCAGATTAAATGTCGGGCCTGGAGGATCCCCGTGATGACTCCCCAACCCCACACTTAGACACCAGATGAGACGGTGGCAGTGTGATTAACAGCACAGTGTGCAGCCAGACGCTCCTGGCCACACCAGTCTCCCACATGTTGTATCCGGGACCTAGAAGACTGATGGAGCCTTCACACAGGTCTTTCGTCATGAGCGTCTAGGCTCTCCTCTATTTCTTGGTTATTCAGACCTCAGTGGGCTGGTGGAGGTGAGGCTCCTAGCAGGAGTTGCATGAGCTCTTGCTGGTTCATCCACGAGAACGCGCTGCCTCACAGAAGCTTCCAGGCTGACTCTGAATGCCTTCCTTTCTTCAGAGAAAGACTGCGTGTGCAGGGCCAGCCACACTTTTTCAGCAATTGAAATAAAGGTGCCACTTCACGCTTCTCCACCAGATGTCAGGCTGAGGCTGTGCAATTGAAGCCAGCTCTGGGCTTCGCCAGGTGGCAGCACTTCAGAGAGAAAGGAGGAGAGTGCAGGGTCTTTGAAGCCCTGTCCCTGAGCCCTCATATACATTCACTTTTTATTACCACAATTAATGGGGAAGAAGATACAACTCAACTGCACTCAAGGAGAGGGAGACAGACCTGCCTCCTGGGAGTGGATGACACACAACTCATAGCTGTGCTATAAAATGGCCATACTTTCTTCTAACTAAAAAATTTTTCGACAATATCTTATATAGCTGAAGATGCCCTTAAACTCACACAATCCTCTGCTTCAGCCTCCCAGGAGTATGCACCACACAGATACGCATGCACGTACGCATGCATGCACGCACCCACACAGTGCATGTCTGTAGGTATGCATGCATGTGTGTGCATGTGCACATAGAGGTCAGAGGTCAACCTTGAGTGTCATTCCCCAGGATAAGAGCAGGATGCTTTTCACCTAGCTTTTTGGCAAAGGGTCTTCATTTGACATGGAACTTGCTTATTAGGCTGGCTGACTAAGAGCCCAGGGGTCTTCATGTTTGGACCATCCTAGAGCTGGGATTATAAGTACATTTTGCTTTTTAACATGGATTCGGGGGGTAGAGGGTGGAAACCAGACCTTTATGCTTACAAGGCATGTACCTCACCAGTTGAGTCATCTTCTCAGTCCCCTGTACTTATTTCTGATTTTTAGTATCTGCGTTGTCTTTATTCTTCCCTATGCTGTCTGGGGGTTTGCTTATTTTACTGCATTCTTCTCTCATTTTCCAATAGTGTCTCATCTTTATACTGTTGATGCTGTCTTCTAACTTTTCTCAGTTTTTTTTTTTTTTTTTTTTTGGTGTTGCAAAGAACTCTGCCCCATCTGTTGAGATTGAAATAGGAAACCACATCTTTCCCTCAGAATATTTTCGGTGATGTTTTATTAACACGATTATCAACACAGGCACAAAGGTACCCATGATCCTCTATCAGTTAATCCAATTACACATTCTGTAAAGCAGATTTATATATTTAAAGTACACTACTGAATGGTTGCATTGGGCGTCTTTACAGATATGTGGTCTACCACGTAAGATCAGTTTGTAATTCACATCCAGCATTGGAGGCATAGATTTCACGTCAGCTATGTGACCTGCCAGTTTCCCTGTGATCAGGTGTACAGGACTCCATCTCCATGTAGCTTTCATTTGAGATTAAAATCTCTGTTCAGCCCAATGCTTCTCAATATCATCTTAGGCCCCTCTTTGCTCTTGCACAGTAATGATGGCTCAGGGTTTAGGACTGCTGAGGCCTGCCACTTCTTCAGTCCTGGAGATTGAACTCAGGCCCTCACAGATGTGAGAAAACTATGTTACTACTGTGATACACCTATCTTCACTTCTTATTTGGTGATAAAGTTTCACTAGTTTGCCCAGTATGGCTTTGAATTCCTTCTGCAACACAGGTAGGCCTTGAACTTGTGAGCTTCTCATACTGAGGCCTAGAATTATGTAGATAAATTTTTGGGGAAGAAAACACAAGTCAAATAGAAGGCATTTATTCAGCAGCTGTGTGTTCAGCATGAGATCCAAAGTGAATTAGAGAAGTGGAGACAGTGTCCCTGTCCCCAAAACTCACAGTGCTGTCTGCTGCACACAGGGCAGTGTGCAGCCTACTCTCTGTGTATTGTGGTTAACCCTATAACAACTTCTCACAAAAATGCCAAGTAGGGACTTTGCTTGAGAGAAGTGAAATCACTTGCCTATGGCCACACACCTAGCTAACAAGAACGAACCTTGGCATTTGTCATAGTTAGGTTTTCTCAACTTGGCACAGACGACATACCTGTGAAGGAGAGGTCTCTATTGGGAATTTGCTTCCGTCTGATTGAGTTGTAGGCACGTCTGTGGAGCATTTTCTAGATTGATGATGGACGATGTCATCCCTGGGAAGGTGGGTCTGGGCTGTTAAGAAAGGTAGCTGAGCAAGCCTGAAGAAAAAGCCAATAAACAGTGCTCCTTCACGGCTTATACTTCACTTCTTGTCTCCAGGTACCTGCCTTGAGCTCCTGATATGACTTCCGTCAATAATGATCTATATGTAACCTGCAAGCCAAACAAACCCTTCCACTCCCAAGTTGCTCTTGGCTAGTGGTTTTTTTTTTTCACAGCAACAGAAACAAGATTCAAACTGAGATTTCTTTAGACAGAACATCCATATTCTTTCCTCTTTCTAGTGTCATTCTGGAAACTTCTCTTGACCTGGCTAACACTGGACTAACTTTCCTGCCATTGATTTTTATGTATGAAGCTCTCACATAGATTTTGTTTGAAGGCTGAGTTTATGAATATGACAACAGAATTAATAGAAGATGAGGTTTTTAGTTCCAGTTGAAGTAAACATGGACAGCAGGAAGAACTGACAGTAGTTAGAAAAGCTAGAAGAAAAGTAATTCTGGAGCTGGGGCTTTAACTTAGCTGGTAGAGTGCTTGCCTGGCACGTAGGAGGCCCTGGGGTTGATACTCAACATGTATAAAGTAGATGCGATGATACTCTTGCACATCACAGTACTCAGCAGGTGGATCAGAGTTCAAGGTCATCCTTGATCATATATCAAGTTTAAAGCCAGCTCAGCTACATGAGACCATGTCAAACAAAACAAAACAGAAAACCAAGGCTGTGTGCGTGTGTGTGCGTGTGTGTGCGTGTGTGTGCGTGTGTGTGCGTGTGTGCGCGTGTGTGTGCGTGTGTGTGTATGTGTGTGTGTGCGTGTGTGCGCGTGTGTGTGCGTGTGTGCGCGTGTGTGTGTGTGCGTGTGCGTGTGTGTGCGCGTGTGTGTGTGTGCATGTGCGTGTGCGTGTGTGTGTGTGTGTGCGTGTGTGTGTGCGCGTGTGTGTGTGTGCATGTGCGTGTGCGTGTGTGTGTGTGTGTGTGTGTGTGCGTGTGTGTGTAAATTTGAAGGCACTGGAGGGCCATTGAAGCAACGGAGCAGGAGAAACGGTTTTTGGAGAAGTCTAAGTGCTTGCAGTTAAATTCCATTCTTATTTACTTGGTTTAACTTCTCTGCTCAGGACAGTTTTTCAGTTTGACAGAGCACAGGGCATCCGCTGAGGAGTCTATAAACTTGCTAGGCCAAGGAATGTGAAGTTTAAGTGTGCTGGAAGAGGTCAGAATTAAGGAACGAAGTTCTGGAAAAACTGGCTGCAAAGAGGGAAGGTTTAAAATCCTCATCAAGTCAACTGACTACATCCTGAGATTTCCACAGAGAGTGAGATAGCAAGGAGCCAATCAGGCAGGTTTTGTTAGTTGGGACTCTGTTTCCAGTGTGATTTCAGAAGGATCATTCTCTGGGAAACTCTTTAGTAACTTATGGAGTGAGGAGGTGTTCAGTAAAGACAGCCTCAAGGGACCTGAGAGCTGGCTCAGTGGTTAAGAGCACTTGGTACACTTCCACATGACCGGAGTTTGGTTCTCAGCACCTGCATCAAGTGGTTCACAATTAAGTGAACACAGGGGGTCTGACATCTTCTGGCATCTCTGAGCACCTGCACCTATGGGTGTGGGTTAGGGCGCGCGCGCGCGCGCGCGCACGCACGCACACACACACACACACACACACACACACACACACACACACACTCCTTAAAAGCGGAGGTAGACTCAGTTACCACATTACCAAGTTTCTCTTAGTTGATATTTATAGAGCCAGCAAACAGCAACGGAAGAATATATGGTCCATTCAACATTTGCCAATAAAGATTAGTTTTGGACTATAAAGCAAGTCTCAACATGTTTAAAAATGATTAAAGTCATAGAGTGTATTTTTCTGTCTATAATGGGATGAAATGAAAAATCAATAAAGATAATTTGAAAATTTCTATATACCTGTGAAGTTAAGCAGCACATTCGAAAGTAACCCATAGTCAAATAAGAGAGAGCAAAGGAAAGTAGAAAATATTTTGGATGGAATGCTAATGAAAATATATGACACAGCCAATCCAAACTGACAGAAGCATAAATCTGAAAATTATATTTGATAAGAAAATTGAGTGCATAATGATAAATCTTTTCTCAAAGAAAACTCATGACCCTGATGATTTTTGTTATGAAATTTTTATATATTAAAGAAGAATGTTTGTTTTACATAGGCTTTCTAGATAACAGAAAAAGAAGGGATACTTCCCACTTTATTAGGCCACTACAGCCCTGGTGATAAATGAGAAATGTTTCAAACCAATATTTCTCATGAAGCCAGACTCAAAAGTTTTTAGCAAAACTTCAGAAATGTGAATCCAGTTTTGAATGTAAAACATATCCAGGAATATAAGATAAATTTAATACCCCAAATAAGTCATTGTAATTCATACCATAATAGAACAAAGCAAAAAGCATTAACCATCTCAACTGATACAGGAGCATTTAACAAAATAGCAAAGAAATGCTTATGAAAATATTCTAAGCAAGCCAGAAGTAGAAGAAAATATCTTTATCTCAAAAGATTATTTTACATTGTACTTTATAAATTTCTGCTTATATGATCATATTTTGATATGTAAAATTATAATCTTATATGATTTACCTTACGAAACTATAACCCATATTGTATTTAATGAAGACATATTGGGTATTTATTAAATTTGGGAATAATTCACCATCACTGCATTTATTTAATGCTGTGCTTGAGGATTCAGACATTGAAATAAAGCAAGAGAAATAGTTAAAAGACACAGGACTGGAAGTGATATAGAAAAGCTAATTCTTTGGAGGCTTTGAAAAGCAAATAATTTCTATGTAATTCCACATTTTTAGTAGAAAATGATAAAATAATTCAAAAATGTCTGCAGCCATATAGAGAGCATCTGATGAGCTATCGTGCTAAAATGGTAGTAAACACACGGAAAACTTTCAGCATCATTATTTACCAAAGAAATGCAAGGACCATTGCAGTGGGAAGCTCCAAAACATGCAACAGAATGATTGAAATTTCTTTTAAAAAGCGTAAAAATCTGAGTACAGTGACTTGCCGTGTGAGCCTGACAACCTGAGTTTGACTTTAGAGGGCACATGTGGTCATACAGTCCCACGAAAAGAAACTGCGACAGGCAATGTTGTGTCTAGATGTTACGTACAAAGCACTGAATGCCAGAAACTGACGTGCAGGACTATGTGCTAGCTAAGTTTTCAGCACTGAGGAGTGAACTTAAGCCTAGACTGGTTAATCCCATTTCTAAAAAGCTCAACAACAGCCAAAATGTATTAAATCTCTAGGAATCAGAATGGTAGTCACCTACTTAGGGTCAGTCAGTAGGGGTCCTGAGTGGGAGGGGTGTGTCACGCCCTTAGAGGCTGAAAATACCCTGCATCTTGATTTGTATGGTGGCTATTTATATCTATATCCTACGTAAAAGAATAAATCAAGTTGCACATGTAAGATGTGGGGACATTATCCCAATTAGAATGTTACAGCAACCTATGTAAGGCAGCTTGTCCAGGATGAGTGGTGGACCAAAGCCTGCCAGCAAACAACACAGCAAACACACGCCATCACTTACAGTCAACTTGGCCAGTGACATCTAGTCCTGACCAAGATACTCTCAATCCCTCTTCCCAATTCCCATCACAAAATAAAAAAAATAAAAAGAGAGAGAGGGAAGTAGAGGGGAAGGGAGAAAGAGGTTGTGGGCAGGGTGCTGCGGAGTGGGTTGAACTCACTTACAGGATTCTGGGAAGAATTAGAGCTGCTAACGAAAGGGGGCAGCCGGCCCAGCATCCTGTGGCCACAGTTGTCACAGAGGAAGGGAGGATGTTCATAGCACATGATGAAGGATGCTCGTAGCACAGGTGGACCCTAAAGGACTAGACTGGAAAGTGAAGAGTTATTCCCCTGCCCCTGTGGTGGTGCAGAGGCAGAGGGAGAAGTCTGTGTGGCAGGCTGTGCATTCTGCCATCTTCTAGTTCCATCTCCAGGACACCAGAGGCCACAAGAAATGCTCTGAAGTCCAAGAGCCAGATCTACTTCTCCTTACACTTTTACTCCCCTCAGTGTCAGTTCTACTCAAGGAACTGTAGTATACTTTGGAAAACACATGCCGTCGGTGCTTTGGGAGGATCTGAAATGACGCTAGTGAAGGTAACATCCTCCTCTCATCCTTGTATGTCCCCTGAGATGTCCAGGGATATTTGCTTTGTTGCTGGTGTGAGTGAGGGGTCTGAAGACAGAGGAACAGGAAGGGTTGATGAAACGTGCTGCTCAGATAGTGCCTTGGACTGGGATGGAGCTACAGTGGTGGGAGGAATGAGAATTGGGTAGTTAAATGTATTCTCTGAGAGCCTCCATTAGACGTTGGGCAGTATATTGGTAATTAGCGGATCAAGACGCGAAAGGACACAGTAGTATCCAGGAGTACTCTGCCGCCTTTAGGTCAGAAATGTTAGAGAACATCCGGTGATCATGTGGCCCCCGAGGGACACATGATGCTCCCAGGACCCAAATATGAGCATCTGTTGCTGAGGCAGGAAGGAGATGACAAACGCCACACGGTGACTGTGTTGGTTGATGATGAAACAACCTGGAGGGCACCAGAAAGATTTGGGGGACACTACAGGGGTCGGGGAGAGTGCGTATATTCAGTTGTAAGCTGACTAAATGTAGCACAACTGTCATGTTAGCCTAAGAGGAGTGCTATTTACTCTGTGATGCACAGCACTTCGGTGTTAAAAGGAGCTCACTTAAATATAATACTCTCCTTTCTCGTGGGAGAATAAAACCCCAGCTGAGCAAAAGGAACCATTTTCCCAAATACCTTTATTACCATCCTTGTGACTAAAGAGTAAGCATAATGCCGGCCTTGTGACTCTCTGCCGTCTGGCACAGTATGGTAACAGTCGCAGTGAGGGAGACTTTTTGGTGGTGCAGCTGCCCATGAATTGGCCGTGCCCCGCCCTAAGAAATCCCACTACCATACTCCTGTAGGGAACACCTCATCCATGACCCTATAAGGAAACACAATTAAATTTATAATTCACCACCAAGCTAGGCTTGGGTAGAATAATTTCACCGTCTGTCCTTCATGCCCTACCTGTGGGGTGGGAAGGCACACAACATTTGTTTTCATCTTACTAGGAAAAAAATTCACACGAAAGCTGCCTCTCTACCACTCACTGGCTTAGTGAGAACTGAGTTCCCCACAGCCCTGATGCCACCCAGGGTTGTTCTGATCCTTCCCTTCTCCACTGTTAGGATGAAACCAGCAGCAGCTGGGATCAGCCCCTTGCAGTTCAAGGACCCCCATTAGTGCGTGGAGCCACAAGGCAGTTTGTGACAGTGTGAGCGGGGAAGAGGTGCAGCCAAGCGGTGTTTCCAGAGCATGGTGGCACCAGGGCGATTGCTTTCCTCTGCCTCATCCATGTTCATAAGCAGTAAGCAGTGGGGAAACATATTTCAGAGGCTTCTTCTGCATGTACCCCCATCTACTTCCCGTTTATAATTACATGTATTAACAAGTTCACGGTGGTGCTATATGAAGAAGCATATTATGTAATCAGATTGTCTTTGATGGTATAGTTAATGCCAAGGTGATGATTATGTGCGAGCATTTAAATATGTGACACTTATTATAAAAAAAAATGACTTCAGGACCAGACAGCAGCCCCCCAGCCCCCCCAAACCTCAGTCCTTTCATGTTCTTTGTCTCTCAGCTCTTAGTTACTCTGTAAGAAGGCATGTGTCTAACTCAATCTTTAACGCAAGGACTTGTTGGCATTCTGTGAGCGGGGACCACTGGCCACTCTTTGTTCTTCTCCGGAGTCTGGGAGAAAAGCTGGCCCGAGTTCTTCTGCAGGGAGGAACCTGCCTCTGTCCGTGGAACTGGGGCAGGAAGCAGGAACTCCAGGGGAAGACAGATAGGGGAGGGGGGGGAGAGAGAGAGAGAGAGAGAGAGCCTGGACCAGAGGAGGCTGGGTGCTGGGGGCCATGCTGCCTGTCACAAACCAGCTGACCTCTTTGGCTTGTGTAGAAATCATTATCAGTAAATTTGCATAAAGAAAGTATGAGCCAACAGAGGACAGGCTAGCTAAATTATGGTATGGACAATAAACAGGTGCACAACTCTTAGATGGATTTGAGTAGATCTCTTTGTGTTTACAGATGCAACGCCCACTGTTAGAAAGAAAATAAAAACTTCAAATAGAGTATAATCCTGCTTAAAACATAATTATAATACAAACAAAAATATCTAGAGGAATATGCACTAAGATACCGCTGGTCTCCCTCCCTCCCTGCCTCCCTCCCTCCCCCTCCTTTCTCCTTCACGGGCTTATCTTTCTCCCTCCCCTTTCTATTGCCCCTCTCAGGTCTCATGTGCCCCAGGCTGACCACAAGCTCACTAAGTAACCTAGGATGGCTTTGAACATCTGGTCCTAACGCCACCACCAGGGTCATGTGTGTGCACTGCCATGCTTGGCTTCTGTAGTGCGTGAGGACGAAGAGCCAAGGGGGAGAGGCCAAGAGAAGAGCCTCTAGAGGAAATATTCTGACTTTTAAAGCCTTTTAAGGGACGTCGGAGGGTTGAGTACTTTGTGATTTAGTTCAGCATAGCCTGTGTGACGGGAGCATGGGCACTAGGACTATAAACCGGAGCTATAAAAGCCATAGCTCTCTTTCTGCAGTAGGACTAGGCCTGTACCTTCAGGTTGCCCATCTGGCCTCTTAGAGTAAAAGCGTCTTAAAGCGGCAGGGCCCACGACCTAACATCCTTATAAACAGACTTCCCACTACCTTATCAAAGCCATGCGCACGCTCAGCACAGCCTCCCCAAGAGCTTTCCTAAGCTCCATGCTTAGGAAATGTGTGGCAGGCTAGGGATGTAAGGACACCGTGCGTACATATTGTGAAAAGAGATGCCTGGTGCATAGGAACCCAATGACTGAGGTTGAGGCATCCTAGGGTGTGCATTTTCGTTGCGCAGGTACTTACGTCATGAGTGATTCCGACCAGTTATCCATATTCCCTGCTAACCTCTGTGCTTTGTGACAGGCGGGGCTTGAACGTGTCTGTTCTTCCTACATGCATAGATTTTGGGAGGTTCTCTATGGGCGCTGCTAAAGAAGGCCTGGAAAGCATAGGCCTTTGCTTCTAACTCCCTCAGCGATATCTGCATATGATAACCTTGCCTTGTTTTTATGCAGTGCCTCACTGTAGAGCTCCTGTTAGCCTCTAACTTGCAGCAACCTGCCTGCTGTATTCAGCCTTCTGATCGCTGGGCAAGTTTTGATGTTTCCCACTTAGAACCCTGAACTCCAGTGAGCTGTGAGTGAGCACCCTCAGGCTGCGTGCTGTGAATAGGAAATGCACTTGAAGTGAACTCAGTCATTTGAAATGGAGAGCATTTTGCATTCTACTTTAAAAATATAGGTGTTTATTCTAATTTAAATGTCTTTCGGATTGCTGTTTTTCCTCAAATATTTCAGTGGAATAGTCTCAAGAACACGTGACACCTGACTCCTTTATCCACATCTCTATTCTTCTGTGATTTAAGGCACAGCTAGGCGCATTGGGGGAACAGGCGGGCTGGCATCGTTCACGGCCCTCCTCACGTGGTTCTACTTCATATTTCCAGTGCCCTGCTCCTCTCCTGCTCTCCGCAAGGTTCCCGGTGAGGCTCTTGGTTGTTCTAGGCTGAGGGTGAGGAGCAGGCTGCCTGCCTCACCTCTTGTTGCTTCCAATCGCACAGAATGAAACCTCCCTCTAGAGCACGCCTTCCAGGTCAGCTTTCTAAAGTCCCTAGCCTCTGCGCATTCTCATGGCTGCAATTTTCTACAAAGCCTGTGAGGTAGGCACCTCTCTGTCCCTTTTATCCCCAGAGCTTACTCAGCACCTTTCTCAGTCTAGGGACTGCTGAAGTGCCTGGGGCTCCCCCAACTCACCTCAGGGCTGTTTAACCTCTCAGAGGCCTATACCCAACGTGACCAGCAGATGGCAAAAGGGCTTCTGTTGCTGCTACTGCTG
>OU015757.1:77568568-77592987 GCA_907169655.1 Acomys percivali | reverse complement strand
GGCCTTGTTGGAGTAGGTGTGGCCTTGTTGGAGTGGGTGTGGCCTTGGGTAGGTGTGGCCTCGTTGGAGTAGGTGTGGCCTTGTTGGAGGAAGTGCATCACTGTGTAGGTGGGCTTTGAGATCTCAAATACTCAAGCCGTACTCAGTGCTTGCTGCCCGCGGATCAAGATGTAGAACTCTCCACAACGTCTGACTGCAGGCTGCCCATGCCTCCCTGCCATGATGATAATGGACTGAACCTCTGAAGAGGTAAGCCAGCCCCAGCTAAACGTTTTCTTTTGTAAGGGCTGCCGTGGTCATGCTGTGTCCTCACAGCAATGAAACCCTCGCTGAGACAGGTAGCATGTGGGAGGGTAAATAGATGGTGATTCTTTCATGCAGTGAAGATGGTGGCCTCCTGATCCAGTTGAGGGATGCACGCTTTTCTCTTACTTTAATTTTTAGAGGCAGTCTCTCATGGATGACTTTAAAATTTCTATCTTTCTGTCTCTGCCTCTGGAGTTCCGGACTGACAGATGTGTCCCGCCGTGCTGGTTTAGACAGGACTGGAGACTGAATCCAGGTCTTCGTGCGTACTCTTCAAGTCCTCTACCAATGAAGCCAAGCTCTGAGTTCCCTTTCCATGGAAAGCGATGGCTTTGCGAGGCTGCCATACTTCTGAGATTCAGGTGGAGAAGCAATACACAACGTGTGCAGCAAGCGGTGGTCCTGGCCACTGGGTACTGGCACGCAAATGGTATAATTATTTGTTGAAATTTGAACCTGGCACCTGATACTTGTCTAAGAACCTAAGAAAAGCATTAATTAACATCATGGTAAAAATAATCAGGGCATTCTGCAGTTTTGTCTTAATGGCATAAGGCAAAGAAGACTTGAGAGTAAATTTTAAAAATGTATTTTCTGAACCAGCCTGGGCAGAAATCCTGTCTCTGGGCATCAAGTGCACTTGGCCTTGGTGAATGCTGGTGCTGTTTGGGGTGTTTGAGGTCTGAGCACATAAAGAGAGTGAGTTTCATTCTCTGGTGCTCCTTCTTGTGCCCTGGGAGGAATACAAGGAAGTCATTTCTTCTGGCTCAAATGTACCCCCCCCCAAAAAAAATCGAAATAGCTGGATAACCGCTTCTCCCCTCATCTTCCTGCACAGGCCACCCCAAGGAATATACAGTAGTCAGGGTTACACTTTGAACATCTTTCTAGCCAACAAACCTCAGTTGTTTTCTCCAGCCGGTTCTGACGCCCTCCGCCTGTCTGATTAAGCTCTCCTGCTGCTATTTAAATGCCAAGACAGAGGCTCTGCATTTACCAAGAATAAATGTTGAGGTAAAGACTTGATATTTATTTTCAAAGTGGGAGGTCATCTTCCCAGCATTGCATCCCATTTGTTAGATATTATTTTTATTAGACCAAACCGATCTACATTAGCAAATAAATATAAATTAGCTTATTAGGCCAGCTGGCTGACACAACCTCTATTCTGGATTTTATTGGAAAGATAGGTTTTGGCTTTTCAGTTCAGATGTGCACATTCAGGGATGGGCTATCAAATAAAGTGGGACGTTCTCTCTTGGATCTCATTGTTAAGTCTGTTATATCTTTTGTTCTTAGGATAATACTGAAAAACACAAATCGGAGAAAAACCAGCTTATTTAACAACTGGTGCCAGGAAAACTGGATATCTATCTATCTATCTATCTATCTATCTATCTATCTAATCATCTGCCTATGAAACCAGATCCTTATCCCTCACCTCACACAAAATTCAACTCCAACTGGATCAAGGACCTCAACATAAGATTTAAAATTCTATAACTGCTGGAGGAAATATTAGTTGCCTTTCCATGTATAAAAAGATTAAGAAACCTTCCCCCCCTGAATTAATTAAATCACTAAAGCCTAAAAACAAAAACAAAAATAAAAAAGACAATAAAAAAAAAACAACCTTGGAATAAACTTAACCAATGATGTGAAAGTTTTTATAAGAAAACCTTTTAAATGCTGAAGGAAGAAATGAGGAAGACACTAGAAAATGGAAAGGACAGTGACTGTGGAATAGCAGGACAAACTTCTGCATGCAAACAACCCTTGTAACTGAGTGAAGACGCAGCTTACATAATGGAAGGAAATATTTGCCAGCTGTACATTTGAGAGATGATTAGCATGTAGACTATGTAAAGAACCCAAGAAACTAAACATCTAGAATACAAGTAATCCAGTCAAAGACTGAGCTATAGAACTAAACAGAAAATTCTTAGAAGAAGAAACACAAATGGTAAGTAGACTTAAAAAAAAAAAATCAATGCCATTAGCCACTATGGAAAAAAATGCAGATTAAAACTACTTTGAGGTTCTATCTCACTTCAGCCAAAGTGGTAATCATCAAAAACAAACAAACAGGCAAAATGACAATGAATGCTACTGAAGATATGGGTAAAGAGGAATGCTTGTCCAGTGCTGGTGGGATGCAAATTGATGCAACTACTATGAAAATTAATGTGGAGGTTTCTCAAAAGCCTAAACTGGATCATACCACTCTTAGGCATATTCCCAAACAACTCCATATTCTATAGAGATACTTGTACACATTTACTGATGATGTATTCATAATAGTTGGGAAGTGGAATCAGTTTAGATGACTATCAACTACTAAATGGATAATGAAAATAAGGTAATATGCACCATGGAATATTATTCAACTGTATAGGAAAATGAAAGTATGAAATTTATAGAAAAATGGTTAGAAATATCATGAGGTAATCCAAGATCAAAAAGTTAAGTTTCAAGACTCCAAGATGGCAGCACCCAGTTTTTTACCATATCTGAGTAGCTGGAACTCAGTGACCATGGAGCAAGCAAGTGGCTGTATTCCTGTCTCCAAAATGCCAGTGGCCCTGTTTCCCTGGTGAGAAGAGGGATCCTGGCTATACACAGTTCTGGCTTCCAATCCATGGCTCTACTAGACTTCCCGAGGAGACCTGCTGGACCTCAGGATCATACAGGTTCTACACCCCCACCCCAATCCCCCTGCCTGTATGTCCCCCTGGGATACAGCCAGCAGAGAACTGAGGGCTACTTTCTGACATCCAGCCCCCAGCGCATGTCCCTATCCACCACCCTGAAGAGAGCTGCCAGACCCAAGGCACATCCACCTCTGGCCCAGGGCTTCTCTCATGTGCACAAGAAGCCCAGTGGGTACCAGGAACAACCAGCCAACATCAGGGACAACCATATGGCTAATGGCCAGTGTGAGAATACAATCAATAAAAGCCAGGACAATATGGCACCTCCAGAACCCAGCTAGCCTACTATAGCAAGCCGTGTATATTAATACAACTGAAACACAAGAAAATGACCTTAAATCTATGTTTATGAAAATGATAGAGACCTTTAAAGAGGAAATGAATAAATCCCTTAAAGAAATACAGAAAAAAGTACAGGAAATACAATCAAACAGGTGAAGAAAATGAATAAAATAGTTCAGGACCTGAATATGGAAATAGAAACAATAAAGAAAACACAAACTGAGCAAATTCTGGAAAAGGAAAACTTAGGAAAGAGAACAGGAACTACAGAGGTAGACATCACCAACAGAATATACAAGATAGAGAAGAGAATCTCAGGCATAGAAGATACAATTGAAGAAATTGATTCGTCTGTCAAAAAAAATATTAAATCTAAAAAATTCCTGACACAAAATATCTAAGAAATCAAGAACATGATGAAAGACAAAACCCAAGAATAATAGGAATAGAAGAAAGAGAAGATTTCTGGTTCCAAGGACCAGAAAATATTTTTAGCAAAATCATAGAGGAAAACTTTCCCAACCTAAAGAAAAGACACCTTGAAACATACAAGAGGCTTACAGAACACCAAACAGATTAGACCAGAAAAGAAATTCCTTCTGCCACATAATAATCCAAGCACTAAATGTACAGAAGAAAAAAATATTAAAAGCTGGAAGAGGAAAAGGCCAAGTAATGTATAAAGACAGACCTATCAGAATCACACCTGACTTCTCAACAGAGACCCTAAAATTCAGAAGGGCCTGGGTAGATGTTATGCAGACCCTAAGAGACCACAGATGTTAACCCAGACAACTATACCTAGAAAAACTTCCAATTATCATAGATAGAGAAAACATATATTCCATTCAAAACCAGATTTCAAAAAAATATCTAAACACAAACCCAGATCTACAGAAGATACTAGAAGAAAAAAATCTGAAAGGAGGTTAACTACACTCAAGAAAACACACTTCACTGTAACACACAAACACACTAACTCCACTAACATTGAAATAAAAGGAACTAACAGTTTTGGTCATTAATATCTCTCAACATCAATGAACTCAATTACCCAATAAAAAGACTCAGGCTGACAGAATGGATGTGTAAACAGGACCCATCTTTCTGCTGTATACAAGAAACACACCTCAGCAACAAAGATAAATTTTACCTCAGAGTAAAGGGCTGAAAAAAAAGTTTTCCAAGCAAATGGGCCCAAGAAGCAAGCTGGAATAGCCATTGTAATATCTAATAAAACAGACTTTCAACCAAAATTAATCAAAAGAGATGGGGAAGGACACTGTATTCTCATAAAAAAAATCCACCAAGAGGATATCTCAGTTCTGAGATATCTATGCCCCAAATAAAAGGACACCCACATTTGTAAAAGAAACATTACTAAAACTTAAATCACACATTGTTCCCCATATATTAATAAGGAGAGACTTCAATACCCCACTATCACCAATGGACAGGTCATCGAGACAGCAAAGAAATAATGAAACTAGCAGATGTCATGAATCAAATGGACCTAACACATATCTACAGAACCTTTCACCCAAACACAAAAGAATACACCTTCTTCTCAGCACTGCACAGAACCTTCTCCAAAACTGACCATATAGTTGGTCACAAACAAGCCTCAATAGATACAAGAAAATTTAAATAACCCCTTGTATTTTATCAGATCACCATAAATTAAAGTTGGACTTCAGACATAACAAAAAAACCTATGCACTTATAGAAACTGAACAACTTCCTACTTCAATGACCACTAGGTCAAGGAAGGAATAAAGAAAGTAAAGACTTTCTAGAATTCAATGAAAATGAAGGTACAATATAACCAAACTTATGAGATACAATGAATGCAGTGCTAAGAGGAAAGTTCATAGCACTAAGAGCCTTCATAAAGAAATTGAAGAGGGGGCTGGAGAGATGGCTCAGAGATTAAGAGCACTGGCTGCTCTTCCAAAGGTTATAAGTTCAATTCCCAGCAACCACATGATGGCTCACAACCATCTATAATGAAATCTGGTGTCCTCTTCTGGTGTACACATGTACATGCAGGCAGAACACTGTATATATAATAAATAAATAAATCTTAAAAAAAAAGAAATTGAAGAGATCTCATACTAGGAATTTAATGAAACACCTGAAAGCTCTAGAAAAAAGAATCAAACACACCCAAGAGGAATAGATGGCATGAAAGAATCAAACTCAACTGAAATCCACAAAATAGAAACAAAGAGAACAATACAAAGAATTAATGAAATCAAAAGCTGTTTCTTTGAGAAAATCAACAAATTAACTAACCGAACTAACGAAATGGCAGAGAGACCATATCCAAATCAATGAAATCAGAAATGAAAAGGGAGACATAACAACAGACACTGAGGAAATCCAATCATTAGATCTTACTTCAAAAGCCTATACGCCACAAAATTTGAAAATCTAATTGAAACGAACAGATTTCTAGATAGATTCCACTTACCAAAGTTGAATGAAGATCAGATAAACAAATTAAATAGCCCTATAACCCCTAAGGAAATAGAAACAGTCATTAAAAGTCTCCCAATCGAAAAAAGTCCAGGGCTAGATGGTTTCAGTGCAGAATTCTATCAGACCTTCAGTGAAGAGCTAATACTATTCCACAAAACAGAAATAGAAGAACTATTACCAAACTCATCCTATGAGGCCACAGTCACCTTGACATGTAACTACAAAAAGATCCAAGAAAGAAAGAGAATTTCAGGCCAGTTTCCCTCATGAACATTGATGCAAAAAATGTTCACTAAAATACTTGCAAACTGAATGCAAGAACACATCAAATATATCATTCACCATGACCAAGTAGGCTTCATCTCAGATATGCAGGGACGGTTCAATATATGGAAATCCATCATGTAATCCACCATATAAACAAACTGAAAGAAAAAATATGATCATCTCCTTACATGCCGAAAAAATATTGTCAAAATCCAACATCTGTTCATGTTAAAAGTCTTGGAGAGATCAGGGATACAAGACACATACCTAAGCATAGTAAAGACAATATGTAGCAAGCCTATAGCCAACATGAAATTAAATGAAGAGAAGCCTAAAGCAATTCCACTGAAATCAGGATCAGGACAAGGCTTCTCACTCTCTCTGTATCTCTTCAATATAGTACTTGAAGTCCTAACTAGAGCAACAAGACAACAAAATCAAAGGGATACAAACTGGAAAAGAAGAAGTCAAAGTCTCACTATTTGCAGATGAAATGATAATATATAAATAAGTACATAAGTGACTCTGAAAATTCTACCAAAGAACTCTTATAGCTGTTAAACATCTTCAACAAAGTGGCTGGATACAAGATTAACTCAAAAAAGTTAGCATCCCTCCTATATACAAATGATAAATGGGCTGAGAAAGAAATTAGGGAAATAGCACCCTTCACAATAGCCACAAATAATATATAGTATTTTGGAGTATCTCTAACCGAGCAATTGAAAGACAAGACCTGTGTGACAAGAACTTCAAGTCCCCAAAGAAAGAAATTGCTGTGAAATGCTGTCTTTTTGTCATGACAGAGCCATTCTACCCATGAACTTTTTTTTTTGTTTTTTTAATTTTAGAAGATGTAATGCTTTATTGATTTAACTGTCAAGTTAATGATCTATTTTTTTAAATTAACATTATGGAAGATCTTGAATCAAAATTATTCAATGTAGCAAAAAGACATCAAATACCTTTCAGGAGTTCACTTGGTAACTAAGAAATTCTGCTTTGATCTTATCTACCTAATTTTCTTAGCAGCACAGCTATATGGAATATGTCTGGTATTGATAGTGGTTCACAGATATACCATTTCTTTTTTTTTCTTTTTTCTTTTTTAATTTTTTAATTAATTTATTCATATTACATCTCAATTGTTAGCCCATCCCTTGTATCCTCCCTTTCTTTCCTCCCTCCTGCTTCCCCCTCTACTCCCTTCAATGGTATATACTCACTTATATCGAGACACTAGTCCAAGGGGTACGCCCCCATGAAAAACTTTACCTACCAGGAAAGTGGGTCAGAGGGGAGAAAATCCTATTGAGACTTTAGGGGTGAGAAGCCTGGGAGAATGAGGAAATAGAAGGATCCAGAGGGTCCTGGAAAACTACAGGTGGGTCTGGGCCCAGGGGTCCTCCTCAAACTATGGCACCAGCCAAGGAAAATATAGGCAGTAAACTTCAAACCCCTACCCAATCTAGCCAATGGACAGGACATTCTCCACCGCTAAGTGGAGAAGGGGATCTGACTTTCACACAAACTCTGGTGCCCCATATCGGACCATGTCCCTTGGATGGGGAGACCTGGTGGCACTCAGAGGAAAGATAATAAGTCACCAAGAAGAGACTCGATACCCTAGGAGCATATACAGGAGGAGGAGGTCCCCCTCAGTCTACCCATGAACTTTAAGCACTCGTTGTCACCTGCGGAAGACCCACACAAGAGCAAGCCAGCTAATATCTCATCATCATGGGAGAGGGCGCATGGATCTCCTCGCCTATCTGAGGTGCTACTGGCAATTGATGGCTACTTATCAGGAGGAGTCATTTTTTCCTTGTCATTGATTGATTTCCTTGGCATTGGTGGTTGGTTGGCCATGCTCTGGTGGATGATCCACCCCCATGTTCATACATATAACACCAATTAGAGTCATTAAATTATTTAAAAAGAATACATGAGGTGCAAGAGGAAATATTGGGAATGCTTTGGGGGAGTGAGAAGTGGTATGTGGGCATTTGGGTTGGATATTATCAAGGTACACATGTATGGATTAGTCAGGGTTAGTAAATATGCTACAATCAACAGTGAGAATAGAATACAAACAAATACAGAATTATCCAAAATAACTGTGGGAAATATCTTAAGGCAACATGCACAAGTAATGTTTGGAGGTGCAAGATGACAAAGTAGTGTGATAATAAATGATAAGGGATATATTTTCTTACAGCTGGGGATGCATTTCAGTGGTAGAGAGCGAGGCTGCAAATATACTATCTTGATGTTAATTAGTCAAGGCACATATGTGTATTTGTGCATTAAATGTATATTTTAAAGTCTAAAAGCTGGGTCTGGGGAGATGACTCAGTGATTAAGAGCACTTGCTGCTCTGCAGAGGATGAATGTTGGGCTCCCATCACCCACATCAGGTGGCTCACACGCACCTGTAACTCTAGTTCCAGAGTATCTGATGCCTTCTTCTGGCCTTTTCAGGCATCTGCATGCCTGTGGTACACACACACACACACACACACACACACACACACACACACACACACATGACACACCAAATCTTTTTTTTTTTTAAAACATCAAAAATTTGCATCACTAAGATGAAAAGAAATCTTCCTTCAACTACAGAATCACAAAATTGTCTTGTTTCCAGGCAGTCATTTTATTTTCTAGAGAAATGCAGTATGTATTAAGGCATTTCTATATGTATTTTCTTCCTTTTGCATACATTTACAAAAGAACCTTGAGTTGTGTAAACATGTAGTTTGGAAACCACTTTATGTCTTTGTGCAGCTATGATGCTTTCGTCTGTATGGATGGGTCACACATTGCTTCTTCATTCTCTCCTTGTGGCCTTTGGAATGTTTCTGATCAGCTCCTTTTACAGTAATGCCCGGGGGGGAGGGTCATTTGTTCCCTCCAGGCTTCCTTCTTTTCTCGGGTCCTGTGGCGCTGAATTGTTCTGACTGTACCATTGGCTCCTCTGGTTGCTCCTTCGGCATCTCCTTTGACAGTTTCCCTCCAGTATCTCGCCTTCTGAATTTTGAAGTTACTTGCTCCCCGGACTTCTCCCTCTGTACTTCCTCCTTGGGTGTGCTTACTCATTCCAGGCTTTAGTGTAAGGAGAGTTGATGATTGCCTATGTTTTACTTACAATCAAATCTCAGCTCTAAATGTCAGGGCCAGCTTCACACCTCACTTATATCTCCCATGGATGCCAGAATCTTCCCAATCCCCAAAGAGAACTCTTCAGGTTTCCACTTAATATTATTTTTGGGGAAAATCAGTAATAAAAGCACTATTTCTCTAGTTCCTTCTGCTAAATCCTGGATATAAACCTACCTTACCCAAAATATGCATATAACTCTTCTACCATTCCCCTCTCTCCAGTGTCCAATGTTTCAACAATGACACAAACCATCATCTTCTTTCATGTGCACCACAGCAATGCCAGGTCAGTATGCTCTCAGCAGTTGGACGGAGTAACTTTTAACACATACTTTTGTGTGGCATGTCACAGCATTATCACACTGCAGTAGAATGGGTTTTTTTTTTTAGAATGTCTTTTTAAAAATGTTTGACTCTCTGGAATATTGGGGTTTCCTCAAGATACCACTTGTTACTGATTATCCACTTCCTATAACCACAGGGTTCTTGTCACAATAAGAAATTGATGTGGAACGGAGGTTCTGAATGACAGGGAGAAATGCATTTATCTTAAAGAGACATGCTTTAAGTTATGGAAACGTTCAGGGTCCATTTGAACCAAACACAGGACATCCTGACCCATGGTACTGCTCGACACCCTTTCTTCTGCTCATCTCACTCTCTCAGCATCAGAGACTCGATAGGATTTTTAAATAAGAGCAGATCTCTCTGTGGTTATCATGTTTCCCAGTCTTCAGGAAGGTTTCCTGGCTGTGCAGTGAACTCTAACAGTAAAATGATAGTTTTTACAGGCTTCCCGGATCATCTGTTATTCTATTTACGAACAGTAATGATTATTATGATCTACCCCTTTATACAGACATTTTAAAGACTGGTTAAGCAACCGAGAATTAATTTATTGGTAATGAGCATTTTCAACTTCATTAGATGCTCAGAAGCCTTCGCCATTATCATTATCTGGATGCTAAATTTTAATTGCATGCAGCCTGGTCCCTCAATAATTAACACATTGTATATCCCACCTAATTCACAAACTAATTGTCATTTCTTAGATCTTAATATTACTTGCTAATTTTGCCAAGGATAGGAAAAAAAAAATCTGACTGTCAAAACTCCAGAGTAAATGACATTATCCAGGCACAATAGTGACAAAACAAGTTAATTTATTGCAAAGTCACTAGGAGAAGGAGTTTTTAATTGCATATTTGCTACCTTCAGAAAAGACATAAACGGCTTTTTAGTTACATATTTGCTTATTTCTTACATATTAAAAAAGTGTTAACAAGCCTGATTAAAATTAATTGCAAAGGTCCAAGATGTGAGCGGAGATTCCAGCATTAGTAAACTTCTAATTGAAGCTGAAAGAGGAAGAAGATGAGGAGACGCTGGGTAGAAACGGAATCAGAACAGATGTTTGTGGAGATGAGAAATAATTAAATGACCCACCAAGAGAAAGAGACTTTAAGGAGGAAATCAAAGTTGATAATAAATAAGAAAATGTTATCTTAGCAGTATTAACAGTTGGGGAATGTGATTTCTTTCTAAGGGCTTTGGTGGAACAATAGGCAGGTGTTATTGCTGCCCAACTCTAAACAAAGCTCAGCCCATTATTATCGTGTGAGAAACCAACATCATGAAAATGCCTCACCTGGCAGCTTTCCAAATCCGTGTTGGTTCCATACATACTTTACATATGAGCTTCCGTACATGTCTCTATGCCGGCTCCACACGAGCTGCTATTGGCAAGCCCTGGCAGGCCTAGTAAGTCATGCCACTTAGTAGGTCTGACGGATGGAAAAAAAAAAAAAAGCTCTTATAGTTCTACAGTTGGTTGGTTGCAATGCCCCCCTCCATCACCTGACATTTCCTGGTCCTGCTCATATGAAGTGTCTTTCAGCCCAGCCTTTATCTGAACAAAGGAAAAATACCTGGGAGGATCAAGACATTAGATATGTCTCCCCAGGTGAACAATGGCTTCCCTGACCCAGATCAGACAGGGCGTCTGCAGGGGGTTGATGTTAGGTCAGCAGAGAGTGGTTGCCTACAACACTTGTGAAAGTAAATTGGAAGTCCTTTTGGTGCCATGGACCATATAAAATATTCACATTTAATTTGTTTTCTTGGGACATTCTGTACAGTATATATGTCATTGTTTCATATATAAACAAGTTATATAATGTATTCCCTTTATAGGGAGTTCTCCTCGCGCCAACATTATCTATTCAGTGTGAATCCTTTTGCTGAATGTAATTAAAAATAGTTATTAGTCAGCTAATTGTTTAAAGTGGGAATTTCAAAGCATGGAATACTTATTTTGTTCTTATTTAAAACGTAAATGTGCTCAATTCAACAACATTTTGACAGAGGCTAAGGCCTTCCTCCCTCCCCCCTCCCTGCCCCCCTCTCTGTGTATGTGTATGAACATATGAATGTACAGGTGCTCGTATGTCTGCATGCCCATGGAAGCCAGAGGACACCCTCTGATGTCATCCTTAGCTGTAATCACATTGGTTTATGAGACGGGCTTCTTGTTTTCTTGGAACTCATCCAGTGGGCTAGACTGGCCAGGGAGTCCCAGAGGTCTGTCTGTTGCCACCTCCTCAGTGCTGTGATCCTAAGCATGCTCCACCATGCCCAAGGCACCCAGACTCAGACTCAGGCCTAATGTTGGCAAGAAAAGCATTTACTGGCTGAACTGTCATCTCAGCCCTAGGGATACATATTTTAATATCTAGATTTACAGTGAATCCTGGGCTTATTATTTTTAAGGTGTATCTATGTAGGAATTCTATGAAGATGACTTTTTGGTCACATAATTCCCTGGAAAGCTCTTTGTGATATGGTAAGTGAAATTTCAACATGTAATTCAGGAAGTCTAACACCTTTGTAAGAATACACTCATGCTGGAAGATTAGATATTGGTGGCCTAAAGCGTACTGACCTATTGCTGCTGCACAACGCTGGGATGACGGAGTGAAGACCGACATTCATTTCCTCTGTGTTCTTTTATGATTAAAGGAATTGTCCGTGTGGATTACGCCTGGCTTCCGTGCCGGCTGGAGGCGTGGCTTTCAGTTCTAAACTAAACAGCCCGTTACAGACATTGTCAGTAAGTGTCATAAAGGCCCTGAATCCAAGGTGCTCTGAAGGTCTGTCCTACTTTCACACACAAGGCGTCAGGGTGACAGACCTACCCAGGGACACGGGGCCTCTGGGCTAACAGGGTAACCCTTTGGAAGTTGAGGTCATAGGAGTTGTTTTTTGCTTTCAATTAGAAACAGTGTCTCAGTGTCAATGATATTAGACCTGGGGGATGGACTCACACTTTCTACTTTAGAATGTTCTTAGGTCCATAAGACACTTCAGGCTCTTAGAGCAAAGAGACATTGTGCTTAGCATTTGAAAATTCCTTTTCTTCTGAGAGGGACATTCAGAATGCATCCCACTTCCTTCAAAGCCCAGAAAGGAGAAATGTGTTTTAGAATGAACTATCTTTAAAACACCCAAATTTTGAAAAAAAAAAAAAAGTGTCTTCAAAAATATTTATGTATGCTCTAAGCTTCCAGGAGACCACAGCTTTATGCGAGCAGTCCTCCTGTGTAGGAAGGGTGCCCCAAAGAAGTCACCAGAGACCCCATACTGTTCTACTAGATGGTCACTGCTTGCTATAAGACGATAAAAGTTGGCAATACATGTTAAAAGCTTGGCACGTCAACTCCTACAAAAGTTACAGTAGGAATCAGGAGAAGGGCTGGGGTGATGGCTCTGCAGCCAAAATGTTCGCTGTGTAAGCGTAATGACGTGAGTTCAATCCCAGCACTGGGGAACTTTGAGACGGGAGGATCCTGGAGGCTTGCCAGTCAGCCAGCCCCTCTAGCTGAATCAGCAAGTTTCAGGGCCAACGAGAGACCCTGTTTCAAACCAATTAAGGCAGAGAGCATAGGGGGAGACACCTGCTGTTGGCCTCTGACCGCCACATTCACATACACAAACATGCATGTATACACAGTTTTACTTGCTTGCTGTTTCCTTAGTCTGGCTGCCCAGAGGGACCTTGGGATCCTCCTGTTTCTGGATCTCCCTAGCATGGGGGCTACTGGTGCACATTTTCAGGCCCAGCTTCCTTACTGAGGTGATGGGGAACCCAACTCAGGTTCCCACACTTGTGGGTAAGCACTTCACCCGCTGAGTTATTGCCCCGGGTCCTTATTTAAAAAAAAATGACATTCTAGAATAATAAAAGGCAGCTATTAAAAGCTAACATTTTCCCAGACTGCTACCTCTCCTTCTCAGATCAATGCAAGTTTCTGTGTCTCCCAGACTAATTTGGCACATAGAGGGGTGCTCTCTGTCTTCAACACATTTTTCTGTATCTTCTAAATTAAAAAAAAAAAAGAAAAGAAAACAGATATTTCAAAACTATGTTCACCTTATTTGCTCTAACTCTGCACAGATAACTTCCGGTGGATTTTGAATCGCCATCAGCTCACATAAGTGGACATTTACTCAACCTCTCATTTAGTTTCCGTTCCTGCTTCAGGATGAAAAACAGCGTCTTGCAATTTTACTTAAATAACCAATTCTGATACTGTTCCCCATTAGCTTTCTAATAGCATGAAAGCCCAGAAATTAAATTGTTCCACTTCCTTATCCATAATTATGTGCAATTAAAATGGCTACAGACCCTAAACTTTTTTCTAAGCCCCAGACCCTTCAGCCGTCACCCTCTATTATCCTGAAGCCCAACACTTTTAAGCAGCACGCTGTAACACAGTGGGTTAAGTGATAGAGGAAGCATTATATTTAACTGATGTGGGTGTTCTTTAATTAATCTGAATTAGCTTTTTTGATATGGGTACTAATTGTTTTCTTTGAAAAAAATCACCGTAGACGTGTGATTTTTCCACGCTTGTTGCTTTTCAAGAATGCAGTTAATTGCGGAAAACAGGAACACTATGTTTTTCAAGTGAGTAACCAGCTCTCCATTTGAAACAGCCACCTTAAACGCAACTTTCTGATTTGTGTGAACAAGAAGTCTGTAGCGTTTGTGAACAGCAGTGTCTGCAGAGACTTTTGATGTCCTTTTTAAATGTGTTCACAAGTCAAGAGACATAATTACAACAGGAAGTTGAAGTAGTGGGTTGTCAATTGTTTGTCTTCACAACAGCTCAAAATGTTTCAAACTTTTCATAAGAGAACAAGGTAAAGTTGGTGTCTGTGAATAATAGAATTGAACAGGCAGCTCAACCAAATTGCTATCATTTTTTTTTACAAGATCACTTAATTCATTTATTTCTACAAGGTAAACAGCTTATGTTAAAGAGATGAGCTTGGCTATAATTACCATACTCCACCCTCATTAAGACACCCTGTCCAAGATCTAAGTGTTCTGAGCCTTTACAAAGGAATCTTACAAGAGTGATAATGAGTGAAGTGGACTTGAGGGTCAGGGTACGGCGGAGTAACCAAACTTTAAAGAGATCATTAAACCAGTCTTCTCCCTTTTTAATTTGTTCACAGCAGTTTTTCAGATTACTCGTTTTTTTTTAAAATGAATATAAAATTGGATGATGAATCTTGAAAAAAAAAAAGAGAAGAAAAAAAAAAGACTCTGGAAAAACAGTGATTAAAACTGAGCTTTGTATCTCATGCTGTCTATTTGCTTGATATGCCTCTCCATTCAGGAACGGGATAGCATCTTTGAATTTAGTAGTTGTGTCTTATGTGAGTGAATTATCTGTAGTTTTAGCCGAGTAAATGGACTCCTAGTAGAATAAGTAGCCACGTTCAGCATTGGTGAATCGTGAATGCTTTTCCTTAAACAGTTCGTGTATTTTACTTGACCATATCAACTCTGGAGTACAGTTCTTCCATAGACCATGAAGGTGTTTTTCAGACATGGTGCGCAGAGGTAAAGCACCCTGGAAAGAAAACTACCCCCATGTTAAGACGATAGAAGAGTGCTGTGAGCCATTTCCATGAGGAACGTGCCCACAGGACAGTTTTCAGGGCGCTCAGGTTCTCATGAACTTGATTTTGGTTCCAAATTCTATCTAAGCATGAACGCGTTGGCTCTTTTCTCACCCTCCAAAGTGTACACTCTGTACACTCTTATGGAGGCTCTATGGCATCAGGAGCACGGTGGGCATTGTGCCAGAGTGGCATTCCCTCTGTGTGGAGTGCAGAGCACATATGTGAGTTACATAGTGCTGGGCATCTGCTGTGATTTCAGAGGTGGAAAGTAAGGGTAGAGCCAGTGACTAGGATTGTGCTATGAAAAAACATCAAGGCCTGGGAAAGGAGAAGAAAGGGCCTCTGAGGCAAAGACCCAGAGCTGGGATCCACAGAGTGCCCGAGGAGGGTGGCACAGCTCGACACAGAAGCCACTGTTTACTAGGTGAGGGAATGGAACCAATGGAACCAACAGTCGTGTGAAGAAAAGTATTTGGGATTAAGTTTAATTGAGGTGATGGGGTTGGTCTGTTCACTTATGCTGTGTACTTAGAATGCCCAGCAAAGAAAGGCTTCTAGAGGCTTCTGCTAAGAGCAGGCATGTGGCCCACCAACCAGGCTCTCCAACTTTGGTCTGGTAGAAGGGCAGGGTCGTAGGGGCAGGCTCCATTCAGCTTTATGCTCTTGGAGCTCCTGACTAGGCATTCCTTGGCTGCCCCAAGAACCTCACTGGGATGGCCCATCAAGAAGCAGTGGTGGGCTCTTCTAGATCTGTTCCAGTAAGAAGCAGTGTCAGGCTCTGTTCCAGTATTCTTAAGGTCATGTTTTTAAAAATGTTAAATACAGGGCCTGGAGGGATGGCTCAGCAGTTGAAGATGCTCGCTGATCTTCCAGAAGACCTGACTTAGGCTGCTCATAGCTGCCTGTAACTCTAGCTCTTTGGATATCTGAAGACTCTGACCTCCTAAGGTAACACACAAACACACACACACACACACACACACATACACACACACACACACACACACACACACACACAAATAAGAATGAGTCTTGGCTCCTCACTGGTTTCTCATACCCGTCTAGACACAGTTCCAGAAGATGTGCATGTATGAAATCATTTAGCGCGGCTACCATTGCCTCTACGCTGTTTACGTGTTTAAGGAAGCACAGCTGGCATAAAGCAGGGTTCAAGGCGATATGAAGTAACCACTTCATACATTTGTGTGTCCTTATGCTTGCCTACCACGCTGTGATGCGCTGGCTCATAGCGTTAGCCATCTGTGGGTGCCCCATTAGGGGCTGTGTGACCACCGGAGTGTAACATCGAGGGGGGAAATCGAGTTTAGGAATGAACTAGTAGCTGGCATCCAAAACAAGGCCAAGTAGGAGAGAGAAGATGAGGCTGTGTGGGGAGGGGTCAAGGAAAACCTTCCAGGCAGGTAAAACTTTAGAGTTGGTTGAACTTGAGAGGTGATATGATGGTTAATTTTCACGGCTGGATTTGGCTTAGAATTACTGATGAGATTGAGGAGCACGTCTAGGTGCGTCTGTGGTGATGTATCAGGGGCCATTAACTGAGTGCATAAAGATGGCACCATCCTCCCACACAGGCTGTGAGACTGGATGGAATAAGTGAGGAAACAGGAGAAAGTGAAGTGAGTACCAGCGCCCATCTCACCCTGCTGCCTGACCTTCCTGGATGTGGTGCAAGCAGCCTCACATTCATGTTGCCATGGAGACGCCTGCTCGAACATTTCCCATCATGAAGGACTGTATCCTCTCAGACCCTGAGCCAACGCAAGCCTCTCCTCTCTTACCTTTCCTCTCCTCAGGGGCCTTAGAACCTGTCCTTCCACTTTTTAAAACAGAAGGGGCAATTTCACTAAATAGCACAGACTGGCTCACAGCAAGCCCTCAACAACGGAAGCCCCAACTGCAGGGAAAGAGGTTAAACAAATGGTTGCGAGGCCCATTTGGAAGAGCAGCTGAAAATGCGCGCGGGTTGGACTGACACCAGAGGGGCCACAGATGCCTGGCAAAAGTGCTGTTGGAGATATGAGGACTTTGCAGACCTCAGCAGCACAGCCTGACCGGTCTGGAAGTTACACAACTCTCTTGGAAGAGTGGAGTGGCAGGCGGAACTCAGTGAGCCAAAGAGATGAGGAGAAAGGATCGTTAGACCCCCGGGAAAAGGAAATTGATTGACAAACCGTTTGGCCTGATCTAACTCCGCGTACCTTGAGAAGGACTCCATCTGATGCAGGCTTCCATGGTAACCGCACTGCCCCGACCGTTTGTTTTGTTTCAGCTGTGTGGACTTTTTCTCTGTATTGGGGCTTAAGGGACAACAACAGCAACAAAGCTGAAAGATGTGATTGCTTAAGCAGGACCTCAGTGTAGCAAATCACCTATTTTGTTAGTTGCAAAATGAGCCCAGGAGAAGGCTCAGTGTAAAAAGCTTTCTCTATAAGCATGAGACCTCAGTTTGAATCCCTAGCACACATGCAAAAGCCAGGCATGGCAGTGTGTGCACGTAGCCTAGTGCTGGTGTGTTGGGAGAGGGCATCGTCAGGGCTCACTCCTCTGCAAGTATCCTTGAGACCACTAGCTTTGGGTTTAATGGGGGGCAACAAAAATGGCAGAAGTTGATAGCAGAAGATACTTGGAATCAACCTCTGGCTACTACATGTACACAGGCACACACACATACACAAACACACACACCTGTGTACACACATGTTCATGTACACAAATACATGTACACAATACACTCTTGTGTACATACACATACCTGTACACACATACACACACAAACACAGAATAAAAGTACATAAATAAAACATAGAGAAACAGTACCAAATAAAATGACATTTTCCATAAGACCCATCTAAACTCTCAGTAAGTGCACACTCAGCACTAGCTCTTGGTCAATTGCCCCATATTGCTTCAGGCTGCACTTTGTGAGTGTCAGGCTGGGGCTGGCACACAGCTTTCGTGAGACGTCAGGAATTAAGAAAAATGGAGATTGAGAGAAGAAAAGCACTGAGAACAAGGTCTGGCACAAGGAAGTGCCTGCACCCAGCCTTTGGTGTCCTAGCTCATCACCCTTTCAAGGCCAGGCATGCAGTCTAGGCTGTGACCCAGACCTGTGAAAGCAGGGATCTACGTGGGAGCTTCGACAACCTCTTTTTCATTATTCCCTTCTCACTCAAAGTGGTAAGAATATAGTCTGTAGCCTAAAAGATACTTGCAGAGTATCAGTAAAAATGTGTTTATTTGTCATTTGTAGAATGTTTTATTTTTAGATTAATGAAGATCCAAATTAAGCCATCAGAGCACAATCATCCTGTAGTCCTTAGCACATTCTTCTCATTATCACTTCATTTATATTTATGATGAACAGATGGTCCCAGTGTCATATTTCAACGTGTATCATATCCAGCTAAGAGGAAATATCTCATATTAGCTGTACTTATCAAAATATTTGTACTTAACAACAACGGAAATCTGAGTTTATGTACTATCTTGTCACCGTGTCGTAGCTACCATTTAGAGAAGGCCGTTTAGATTAGATATGCTGAGAAATAATTCACGGCTCCTCGTTACTGAACGAATGCATTGAACTCTGAACAGTAATTATGGGTTAGTCCTAAGGAGAGCATTATTAGGCTTGACTGAAGAGGGGGAGGGGCAAAACCAGCAATTAATCTGTTGTTTTGTGGCAGGCTCAGAAAATTTGATTTAATCTTCTTTCAGTAAATGCCACCACAGGAAGGGAAGGGACTAGGTAGTGGAGGATAGTGGAGGATGAGGATCCCGGGATGCAATGGGTATGCTTACCAAACCTAAACCTGCCAGCCTACCTCTCTTTCTAAACAGTGTCTGAAAGGGGAAGAGGGGGTGTGCAGAGAAGCCCAATTGCAGAGGTGAGTGATGAGGTCTTGAGAGTTGTTTCTGGAATGTACTACAGCATGCTTCAGGGCAAAGGAGAGGGAGTGTAGGAGCCCTTTTCCTACAAATAACAGTACTGCGTTAATTGTGATTCTTGATCCATGTGTCTATCTGTCATGTGTCAGACTTCTGAAGGACCCGGAAGCACGTCATGAGCTCCATGTCTGAGAGGAACTCATAGTTTGGCTTGAAAGGCTGCCCATGATAACAAAAGGCCCCAGTGTCAAACAGAAGAGAGCCGTGTGTTCACGGGGCCAAAGGGCCTCAGAGGAAGAGCTTCTCTCTGTGGAAAACAGGAAGAGCTTGTAAATTGGGTGATCCTGGCTGGGTGTGGCGGTGGCTGCCTAGAGTCCCAGTGCTTGGGAGGTTGAGTTCCAGGATAGCTTGGGCTACATAACAAGATCTTGTTGCATTCTCCAAGTCCCCACCAAAGGAGATGATTCTTGACCAGGCATGTAATGGCTGAGGTACAATGATTGCCTATGGGGATTGGCTTGAGGAACATTCTGCCAGGATGTAGTTTGTTGGAGCAGCCAGGAGTTCTGTTTTAGTATCAGGCTGATAGGCCAAGTATTAGTTCTGTTGGATAGATGCGTGAACTTGGGCAAGCTTCTAATTATGTGCCTCAGTTTCCCTAGCCTACAAAGATCAGACTCATGCCAGGATCTGTTTCCCGAGAGTGTTGTGTCATTGTTGACACAGTTTCTGGTACATAGTTCAGCTAATGTCAATGATTAAGAAGTTTCCAGGCTGAGTGGAAGACAGTGAGCAAATGCTCTGAGGCATGGCGTGTGGCGTTTAATATATTTCAGGGCATAAAACACTAGTGTTTGCTTACAACTCTCTAATCAGGAAAGATAAAAGAGTCAATGACATTACAAAACTGTCAGAACTGTATTTCATCTGAGGAAGGGGGCTGCTGGGTCTGCCTTCAGGGACAGGGGCCTCTAGCAAATGACCACCTGGGCAGCCACAAGAGCAATGATTTTTGAGAAGAAATGACTCTGGCACCAAACTCCAACAAATGGAGCTCCTGAGGCTTTCACTGGCACACAGATTGGATTGAGCTGCTGCTCAAAACGGATCAGTGGTGGTGGGCAAACTCTTCAGGCAGAAATCAAGAAGAATTTTTAAAGAAAAGTGCTACCTTGAGAAAAATATCATATATTGTTAAAGGGAAAATAAAAAGAACGAAATTGGCAAAAAGATGCACATGAAAGTTTGGTGGCGGCAATTTGCTATTCTTTCAGGATGCATATGTAGACACAGGCATATTTTGGATCAGTGAGGCAAAGTCCTCTGCTTGCCAAGTTGGTCATCATGTTTGTTTCAGTGAAGCAGCAGTTCTGAAGAGGACAGGAACATCCGGAGCTCTCACTCACGCATGGGTATTTCAGAGGAGCTAAGCGGGGCACTTGTCACACATTGCTGCACTGAGACTCTCTCCCTTCCAACACAATACCATGTACCTAGATTCTTTCTCTCGGGGTGTGTCCCTTCTTAGCTGGCTCTTGGTCTCACATGTATCAGCAAGAATATTTTTATGCCAGTGCCTGAGTAATGATGTGGAGCTTATTATCAGCTTGTGGCACTAAGCTGGGAAGATTCTGGGTTATTTTAGCCCAGCAATATGGGCCTGGTCTATGTCCCAGCCACATGGACTGTTAACCAGTCCTTTCTAGCCTCATCCTGGTGCCTGCGTTTTCATGTGTGTCCTGCTGGGCTGGCGACCTCGGCCTCCTTCTCTGACCACCTGGGACATCCACCCTCTCCACCCAGAAGTCCCGCCTCCTAATCCGGCCTCGGCTGATTGGCCACCAGATTTTTATTAAGACCAACCAGAAGGTGATGGAGAAAGATGTTTGCAAAACATTAAAGTCAGGGAATGCCTCATAAAAAAAATGGCAATGCCGAAGTCTGGCCTGTAATCAGGTCTGCACAGAAATCCGCATTTGAATAACACAAGGATGATGCTTACGCGGTGTACAATAATAACGTCATTCCAACACTTGTGCCTTTAGACCCTTGGAAGCCAGCCAGCTTCACATTCTTGCTAAGACCGACCTGATTTTTTACAGCGAACTCCGCCTCCACTGCTGAGCTGAAACTCACGCAGTATGGTGGCCTAAGCAGTCCAAAGAGCAAACCTAAACTTGAGAGGGGACTCTGCAAAGTATCCTGATGGGGAAGTCTCTGTGATTCGTGTTCTCGGCACACCCCGAGGCACCCCCAGCTAATAAACCATTTCTGGGGGCCTCATGCTCATACGCAGTCCTCCTACTTGAAGGTGGTAGCCCCAGAGGGCACTGACGCAAAGCAAATGCCCAGGGAAGTTACATGGCCGCTGCATGTCTCAAACTCAAGTGAGTAAGACTGCGGTAAAGGAGGGAACTCCAAGATGTCTTCCTAGGCAAGGCGGAGGGTGAGGGAGGTGGAGGGGTGGTGGGGAGGGAGAGAGAGTCCCAAGCTTCAGTGGGTGAAGCCTCCTTCATACTAGTTGGGTACTTGCTCCTTGTGTCACCTTGACTAATCCCTCCCTCCAGTCTTCATCTTTAAAAAGAGTGCAAAATATGCATATATGTGGGGTTGATGGGTAATTATTTAGAAGAGATCAAACCTGAAAAGTGCATCAGCTTGGGTCTGAATGTTTAGGTAGAGCCTGAAGGGCAGCTTCTGGCTTGGAGCACACATAAGTGGCTGCCATATACCAGTCGCCATGACGGAGATGTTAGGGCCTCCTGTAGTCTGTTCGTTGCAAACCACAGATTATGCAGAAAATGATAACAGACTAAAATAATCTCAGCTCAATTCAGCAAAGCTTTGTTACGTATCTGCTGTGTGCTCAAGTGTTGGCAGGGGCCACTTGACATCTGTACCTCAGTCTGTCCACTTAGTAAATCAAGCAAGGAGTGAATGCCTTCAAGACATCCCAATGCATTTCTTTTTCTTTTCTGGTTCTAAACCAAGAAGGAATTCCGAAGAAGGGAAGAGAAATGTACTTATGAAAAGAATTATTTTAAGAAGAAAATTTAAATAAGTGTGCGTATAGAATTCTGATTTCAAAATCACAGCTGTTCACAGAGGCTGGTAGGCCTGGCTGCTGCATACATCTGGCAGGGAAGGTGTTTCAGATTTGGCTGTCAGAGAATGCAGCCTCCGAGCAAACCTCAGATCATACACATGTTTGAATTACTAGAGGGAGCTGCAAGGAGAGGGCGTTCGATGCCACCTTCCTCTGGGAGCATGTGACCCAGTGTTTGTTCCACACAAAGTTATTAAAGGTGAGCTTTGTCTATTTCGGTCTGATTGGGATGTTTCTATGTTTGGTGACTATAATCACAGATGGGTTGAGACGATCCATGCCTGTTCAGCTGCTTATGAACAAGCATAATTAGAAGCCGACAGTGAGGGTGTTTCTCAAGAATTATCACATTTAGTGTGATTCCCTAAGCAAAAACAGAAGGAAGCTCAGGAGGCTTTTCAATTTACACAAAGAGCCCTGGGGTCTCATCACACTCACTGGCCAGCCTATGTTTCTAAGTGAGCTTCAACAGGAAAAACAGATTGGAAACTCCTGAGGGATAGTTAAATCTTACACACACACACACACATGCACACATGCATGCACACACACACACATGCACACATGCACGCACACACACATGCACACATGCATGCACACACACATGCACACACACATACATGCACACATGCATGCACACACACATACATGCACGCACCATGTATGAACTCACAGCTTATCCTACACAGATATTAAATAAGTAAGAATAGTGGCAAGGTCCTAGTGCCACCACAGTCGCTGCGATGTGCCAAGCTCAAAAGTCTACAAGACATAGGTGAAGAAGTGATGCCAAACTCATTGCTACCAACAATACCTATTAGAACACTATGTGTATGTATAAGATCTTAAGTATGTATTCATATATGTAAGTCCATATGTGTATATACATGAACTCTGTACACATACATATACATGTTTGCATTTATAATGTGCTTATATGAATTATGGCATGTCTTATTTCTTGTGTGTTCATGAATCCCAATGCCAGGATGAAATGTGTTCATAAATACTGTGCATCAGCAGATATATTTTCATATATATACCCCTGTACATATATGTGTCTAACAGCCTTTGCTTTAATTTAACAACAGTCACAATAACTGTTGCTAGAGAAATTGCCTCTTAGTTTGGTTTAGGGGGAAGGACAGATGTTTCCAGGAGAGAGAGCACTGGTACAGACCGCCCTGTTCAAGCACTGCACGATGCTGGGGCAGGGACTTGACTCAGCTTTCACGCCCTTGTGTCTTCACTTAGGCATGGTGGAGCTGAGAAAGGGATGCAAAATGTTTCCATTCCACAAATGTGTGCGGAGCCCTTTGCTGTTTATTCTGTATCAGCACTGTGTACACAATGGAGTGGCTAATTATTGTTGCTTTTGTCTGTGCAGGATTCTTTGGGAAAATTCCTTCGAAGGGAATTCCATAATACTCCTGTCTCTGTGCTTGACTTAGTAAAGACTGACTCTAACTTCCTGCTACTTATGGGTGGAATCTGTCCCTGATTACCCAATTAGAATGAACTGTAAATACAGAGCCACTTGTGGTTGGTTGATTGGTTCAGATACGAGCACGTGGTTTCAAATTGTCCAATCAGAGTCTGCTCAAGGATTTTTTTCACCGGAGTCTGAAGTAGAAACATTTAACTTTTTCTCTGGAATTGCCACGGACCGTATTATCTCCACAGGGAGGCACAATATCCGATGATGTGGGAAAGAAAAGGCGAACACCACCATGGGACGAAAGAGTGCATGAGGCGTCGTGGCTTTATCAGGACTCTGGACCCAGCAACCCCACTCTTCATGCGCAAACCATCCCAGACATGCGCAAACCATCCCAGACAGCGAAGGCTCTATTTAAATATTTAATATAACTTAGGCTGAGAGGTGAGCTCAGTTGGTAAAATGCTTGCTCAGCAAGTACAAGGATCTGTGTCGGAATCCCCACCACTCCTCTACAAAGCCTGGTGTGGTGACATAAGCTTGTAATCCCTGTCCCCGGAGCTTACTGGACAGCCAGCCTGGGAGAGCAGATGAGCTCTAGGTTTAATGAGAGACCTCAAAAAAACAAACAAACAAACAAACAAACAAACAAACAAAAACATTGAGAGTAACTAAAGAAGACAACTGATGTTAAGCTCTGATCTCTGCAGACACTCCCACACTTGGACATGCTCGCTCTCAGGCACAATGCACTCATGCATTAACAAACACACACACA
>OU015757.1:77545595-77560595 GCA_907169655.1 Acomys percivali | reverse complement strand
AAAGAACAGCCAGGAATGTTCTCTTTCCTTTCTGGCAAAAGACGGAAGTTGAGGCAGCCCAAGTGCTTGGATAAACCTGATGGATTCAATGGAGCATATGGAGAGAAAGGAGAGAAGGTGCTAGACTGTGCACCCATGGGCAACACTTCCACCACAGGTGAGGAAAGGGAAGTTTTGGGTGTGTCTGTAGGCGTTCAGCATGAGCCGACTTCATCCATCTTGAGTCAAGGCTACTGTGGTTGCCTTGAGTGACCCTGAGATGTCTTCTTTGCCGCCTTATAGCTTAATAGATAAATGAGCTAAACTGTTAGATGGAAGGCAGAGCTTTGTGAGCTGCACTCTGGCATCGCCAGGCACATGCCTGTCATCCTTGACATTGGCTTGAGCTACCTCTGGCTTGGATGAGGTCATTTCCCCCTGACCTGTTGATCTTTTCCTCCCAACCCAAATCCCAGGAATCTGCATTTCTTGCTGCTGACTCAGACACAGGTCTATATGTAAGTTCCTTCAAATCACACTCAGTGCAATCCCAGATCTGTCTGCCTCTTTCTTTAGCCTTATAGCATCTTTCTTTAAAAAGTAATTTATCCAGGTAACATCTCCATTTTTATCCCCTCACTTTTATCCTCTTGTTCCCCCTCCCTCCCTCTTTCACCCTATTCCCCTCCCCTAGGTCTCTGACAGAAGGGGACCTCCTCCCCTACCATATGATCATAGCCTATCAGGTCACATCCTGGTAGCCTGCTTCTCCTTCCTCTGAGTGCCACCAGGCCTCCTCAGCAAGAGCAAGCAGTCAAATAGGGGGCACCAGAGTTCATGTCCAAGTCAGTGCCCACTCTCCACACAACTGTGGAGAATGTGTTTTCCATTGGCTAGATCTGGATAGGGGGTCTAGGCTTACTGCATGCATTGTCCTTGGTTGGTGCAGTAGTTTGAACAGACCCTCCTGGGTCCAGATCCACCAGCCTTGATAGTTTCTTGTAGGTTTCTAGGACCCTCTGGATCCTTCTATTTCTCCGTTCTCCCATCTCATAGCATCTTATGGACCAGTTCTCATATTCTGGTGCCAGGTTTTCCCAGAAGTGTTCCCCCAAAGATCATGTGCTAGAAACTTATCTCCAAGTTCCTGTGTTAATGGCATTTGTAGGTGGCGATCTTTGGGAAGGTAATTATGGATAGATAAGATTATAGGGTGGTCCTTGTGATGTTGTTAGTGTCTCTCTAAGAAGAGAAAGAAAGACTTGAGTTTGTATGCTTGCTCTGTCTCATGTGTACTACCGTACTCTAGGAGGTCCCCAGAAGCTGCTGACAAGATCCTAGTGTCATGTTCTTGGACTTTCTAGCCTTTAGACTGTTTTTTTTTTAATTGTTGTTTTTCATTACTGGCATTGGACCTGAGACACCTTGTACATGCTAAACCTGTGCTTTTCTTACTAGGCTGTGTCTTGAGCTCTTTTTATTTTTACCTTGAATTTGAGACAAGGCCTTACTAAGTTTCTCAGGTGGGCCTTGAACTCACTGTTTAGCCCACACTGGTCTTGAACTTGCAGACTTTCTGTCTTGGTCTTCCAAGTAGGTGGAGTTTCTAGTCATACTATAAAGCCTGACTTTTTTTTTTAACCATATAAATTACCCAGTCTCATGCTGTTTGTTATAGTAATGGAAATAGGACTATGAAGGTAGACCAAACTATTTTAAATACCTTACATGTTTTTACCAAATGAATAGCTTGTGTAGGAGAAAAAAAAAAAAAAGTCAGCGCTTTCCACATTGTTGCTCATGAAAATGATTTTCTGATAAGGCTGAATTTTAAAATTTAAGATTAGTAATACCTTTGGATTAGAGAAGAAATAAAATAATAGATAAACAGGACATTCCTACATTTTGTTCACAATGCGGTTAGCGGCAGCAATCGGGTAAGGGGTACTGTTGCGTTGGGATGCTCAGCCATGCATTTCTTATGGCCTCACACACTTGTTCCTGCCTCTTCCTGGATCTCCGGACCAAACGTGCCAGTTCAGGATCCTACAGACATAACTGCTGTCTGGATGAGAACTCTTGGGGGAGAAATGTAAACGCACGGAGTTTTGCCGAGTGCACACTTTTATTGGTTTTGTGACTGTTGTTAAGACCGAAAGCCTTCGAGTGCTACACGTTTAGACTACGAAGGCTGGAGCTGGCCAGAGCTGTTTTTTACTCCATCTTCCCTCTCTCCAACCCTGAAAGGAGATAAAGGCAGGGTTTTTTTTGGAGAAGATTTCACCAGCTCTGTTCCAGGCACCTGCTTTAGTAGCCACACCAAAGTTCTATGACGAATAAACCTTGTTGGATATAGAGAGCTCGTGAACTAGCACATCGGCGCAAAGAGCCATCATCTGTTGGGCATCTGCCTGCAGCAGACGGTGTTCTAGAGACTCAGCGAGTTCCGTGACAACTCCGAAGTGCTCATGTGATCAGTCCAGGCAAGGGGATTGGCTGAGGTGCTCAGCGCCACACCAGGCAAGGGGATTGGGTGAGGATGTGGCAGGATCTCAAGTTGCCATCTTGTGGAGAAGTCTCCTTGTGTCTTTGTGGTAGTGACTGCGGAGACACACCCATGGCTACATCTGTGAGGGAGTTTCCAGGAGGGGTGCCCAGGCCTCAGTGGTTGTCACCTTCCAGCTTTGAAGAGAGCTGAGGAAAAACGGAGTATGTTCCTGTCTTCACTTCTTTCTGAGAGCGTGTTTATCGCAGCTGCTGCAGCCACCATTCTCCACTGGCCCCAGACTCTAGCTCCTTCAACGTGAACTCAGAGACAGCAACTCTCTCAGAAGCACCAGGCTTTCCACACCGTGTTGGGACTTCTGAGGCATCCAGCCTCATGGGCTGAGCAGCTACCAGGTTCTCAGATGTGCCAGTGTCCGGACAGCCGGCATTAGGCTACCCAGTCCCTGTCATGTAATAAACCCATTTTAATTTTATATATATAGTTGCTTCTGTTTTCTAGAGAACCCTAACGCCTATTGCCTATGAGGAAATAATTGGTGACAGTCAAAACAGAGCTAAGAGCCCCTGGACCAGGTTCACATAGGAGAATTTCCCTGGGCTGGACCCCAGTACTTTGCCACAGTAGGGTGCAAACGACCAAGGAGACTGTGGAATTGCTCCAGTATAATCACAGATTTTGTATAAAAGCATGCCAAGAAGCATGTGTATATAACATATGACTTAAATGCCAGGAGAGGAAAAGACGGGAAGTTGGCAAGGGCAGGAGGCAGCCATCGATTGCTGGGTGCTAAGGGTTTCCTCCTGCAGTGAAGATGATGTTCTAAAATTGTTGCAACCTTGTGATTAAAAGCCACTGGAGTATGAATTTTATTTTATTATTAAAAGACTTATTTTACCTGTAGTGTGTATGTGCATTCACATCCGTAGGCAGTTGGCCCTAGCAGGCCAAAAGAAGACATGGAATCCCATGGGTCTGGAGCCACACGTGGAACAGTGAGCCTTCTTAACGGTTAAGCCGTCTCCTCAGCCCCTGGAACCCTCCCTTTAAGTGAGTGGATTGTGTGCTATGCAAATTATATCTCTCTAAAGTTGTTATCAGCTATTTCTCTTAAAAGTTCTGATAGTTTGAGATTGGCTCCAAATGACTTCAAGTGAGAACAGAGGCCACATAAGAAGTTTCAGACGCATATGGGTTTCATAAAATTTGCTTATTAGAGGAGGAAATGGCCAGTTAATTAAATTTATATAAATAATTCATGTTCATCATAAAACATTTAAAACACCCATAATCTCAGTACTTAGAAAAAAACCATTGTTAATATTTTAGGGCTTACCCTTGAGGAGTTTTCTATGCATTTGTAAATTACATAGGAACGTGGATCATTCGATCTCTGAGATGCTATAATTTGCTCTTCTCACTAAGCAGTGTTCTTTTAAGCCTTGTCTCATACGGTATGACGCCCAGACCACTGGTATCACCATCCCCTGGGTACTTTTTAGAAACTGCAAATTCTAGTGCACCATTCTGGGCTTTCCATATCAATTATTTTAGGGGCTGAAAGGCAAAGTTTTCCATGGGCATTTGCTTTTAACTATAGTCTTTTGCATTATTAGTGACTTTTACCATAACTTTGATTGGCTAATATTCCATTTGGGGACTGGAAAGATTGTTTTCACACTTTCCAATAAGGCGGACTTGTTTATTTAGTCATTTATTGAGTAGTTTACTTCTAGTGTAGGTACGATGTACACTAACTTGTTTTCTTAATTATTTTTCAGAAGTATTTTACTGGGTCAAGTCTAAAGTTTCAGGTGCTTCCAAGTTGTCTTTCAAAGACCACCCTAGGAGTGTGTGTAGCTCAGCGAGAGGTGCTTGCCTTGTGTGTACAAGGACCTGGGTTCCTAGCACTAAAAGTAAAACCTTAATTTCTATTTCTACCTACAGTATATGAGGATACCTACTTATTTGTTAGTTCTGACCATTAACTTAAAATATGGTCTACATCAATACAATGAATAAATCAAGTGGACCATTCAGTTCAGCTGATATTTTTTGATGGCTAGCTTTGGTCAACATTTGTATAAAGTTATATACTGTGAAGATCTTGCTTATGACTTTTCCTAACTGTGTATATATGCATATATCTGATGAGATTTAATACACATCAAAATTTTTACTACATTTATTTATTCTCTCCCCCCCCTTTCTCTCTCTCTCTCCCGTGTGTGTGTGTGTGTGTGTGTGTGTGTGTGTGTGTGTGTGTGTGCATGTCTATCTGTGCTGTCCAGGTTAGAGGACAATCTGTGAGGACTTGCTTCTCCAGGTTTGGTGACACCTTTACCTGCTGAGCCACTTTGCTACTCTAGGTTTTAATGTATTTTTATGTTGTGGGGACACTAACTTTTAAAGATATTGTAGATATTTTAAAATATCTTTTAAAATATTGTAGATATTTAAAATACACTTTATGGATCATTTGCTTTAATGTTATTGCTTTTTTTCCACTTAGGAGTTATGATTTTTAAAATTCAGATACCTGTAATGCCAAGTAGAATTCTGTGACTCTTATGTAGGTTTTAGTCATTTATTGAGAACCTTGTTGCCAGGAATCAATGTTTTGTTTTAGTGGTGCTGGGGATGGAGCACCCATATAAAACTGCCAGTTTGAGTAGGTAAAATATGGTCAAGTATTCACAATTTCATTCCACCCAACCCAACATCATTAGTAACCATCAGCAGGTCAACTAGCTTAGTTTGCATACCAACTCTCAGCACTTAACACTCTGCCACACTTCCTGCAGGTCTTCTAGCTTAGTTTGTGTACCAACACTCTGATGTAGGGATCACTCATCCTAGGTACAGAGAGAGAAACCATCCCAGAAAGAAACTGAGGTTGTTGGAAGTCACCCCAGGTAGAAAGTCGTAGAGTCAGGGGTGGATTCAGTGGATCTGACTGCAAACCCTGGGCTTTCCCCCCTGAAAACAGGACCATCTTTGGTCTGTTCCACTCACTGTTGCTTCTGTGCTGTCGAGTAAAGACAGTTTTTAGGTTAGCAAATTGAGGGAATCTCAAAACGTGGCTGGAAGATGTCAGCTCCCCATAGGGAATTATTGGCTTAATCCTTTGCACTTACTGATGATGACCAGGGTTCAAAGCTCTGCAGTTGGCTCATTATCATTAGAAGCCCCTCCCAGACCCTATCTCTGCAGAGTGTACCTGGAGTGGGAGGAGAGACAGTGGCAGGGGTGCATTACAAGCTTCCTCAGGCTGGGTAGAAAGGGAGCCATGGCTTTGATAAAAAGTTTCCTGTGGAGGGGGCTGGGCCATGGCAGATAAGGTGCCCTTGCCTTTGTTCCCACAGGCCAGATGCCTCACTCAGGGCGCTTTCCAGTGAGTGATCTTCATTTGCAAAATGCCTGGTGTGAGTCAGGGGCCTTTGTATGTCCAGGGTCTTACTGAGGATTATCATAAGGCAAGAATAATGGTGATATTGTTTGCAGAGCCAAGGAAGAAAATCAGGCCCGGGTGGAGGATTTATTTTTATTTTTATTATTTTTTTGCCATAAAGATGATGGTGGGTGGGTGGGTGGGGGTGAGCGGTGAGGAGGGGTGAGGCTCTTCAAAAGTTCACTGACTGTGGTGGTGGGTCTCCCCATTCGGAAACACTCCTGGGTAACAAGGCAGAGCCTAGCCTAATACTGTGCGTACCCCTCTATCGCCAGGCATCCAATTCCCTGTGAGTTTCGCAATATAGCAACAGTAATGGAAAGCAAAATGATCTCTAAATAATGGTTTAAGATGGCTGCTCGATAAAGGGCCCTGCAATAATTATGATCAATGGAGCATGGATTCAATATATATTGCCCATTTAGATGCACCAGATTAGTATAACAGCTTTCTTTAATGTTCTGAGTATTTTGCGTGTGCACGTGTGAATGCATGTGTGTGTGCATATGTGTGTGTGTGTGAGTGTGTGTGTGTGTGTGTGTGTGTGTGTGTGTGTGTGTGTGTGTGTAGGAGAGGAAGGTGTGGGAGGAGAGGAGGGGGAGAAGGAAGCCAGACTGCGCTATTGCACAGGGCACCCTTCTGCCTTATATTGATCTGTATGGAGGAGGCGACGCTGTTGATGAGGGAAGAGGACTGAGCTTCTGAAGGTGTGTGATCCATTACTTAATGTCATGTGTGTGCCAGCTAGGACTGTGCAGAGGGGAGGGAGGCAGAGCAGGTGACAGGGGAGGAGAGAGAGATACCTGATAGGGGGTTCAGTCATTTTGCAAAGGCTGCTTTCAGCAGAGAGTTTAGCGTAATCATGGAAATTAGACACAAGGGCAGCCAGCCAAAAGACACTCCCCCCCCCCACAGTCCCCCCACCCCATCCCGGAACAGGAGCACTCTAGACGGAGTTGAGCCGGACAGCAGCACAGCCTTCGGGAAGCAGGAAGCATGGAAATGTGTTTGACCAGGGGGTGGGTGAATGATTTACTTGACATTAGTCCAAATCCTCCCCTCCCTGGAGCCCTAAGAATGGGAATTTTCTGTGACAGGCTGTCTGGAAATCTGGGTCTGTTCCCTACCTTTCATGTTACTGGGTTGATCCCAGGTAACGGGCAAGGCCTGTGATCAGTGTGTAATGGTGAGGGCAGAGTGCCATATGGGCCGAATTCCTCGGGATAATGGGGATAAAATGATTGCAGTCTTTATCCTGACTTGCTTTGATTTGTCAGTTAACATAACAGCCCCCTCTCCACCCTTTCATGAAAGGACATCAGTAGGAAGTGTCACTGTTCCAAGAGACAAGAAGCCAGCCTTCGGATCTGATAATCTCCCCTGATGTGGCAGTTGAGTGGCTAATTGGCTTAGTGATTTCTGGCCTTGGGAGACAGCGGCAGTTCAGATCATAATGGCAACTAATTTTCGCTGAGCATCTACTATGGACTGGGTGCTTTATTGCAGTGACTCTCGTACTGATAAAGGCACACACATCCAGGATGCTTACTGAATAAACATAGGTTCTGGTTCTGCAGGCACGGGCTGAGACCTCAGGGCAAAGTTCCAGGTTGTGCCAGTACTGCTGGACAATGAAAACCACTTACAGTGTCCAGTGCCGAGTGTTAATTCTCACCTACACTCAGTAACAGAGGGCAGCAGCGAACCTGTGTCCCAGAGGGAAGAACAGGTGGAAGCTCACACACACGGCAGTCCTGCAGTACCCTCCATATCTCTTAATCGGTGTGTAGACTCCTCCCTTCTTTCCCCCTTCACCAATTATGGATAGTCCTCACTACGGGAAGCCTGGATTCCCATGGGACTAAAGGAGAGGGACCTGAAGGGTCATTCAACCCAGAGACCACTAAGAAGACGCCTGCTCACTTATGAAAATCAGGGAAGGCATCAGAGCTGGCCTGCCGTAGCAGCTGGTGGCGTTACCCTGCCGTCGCGCACCACTGGCTATTCGGGCGCCATGGTCAGGGTGAGGAATGCTCTCGATAGTGCCCGGTGTCAGGCAGCAGACAGGGCCATCCATAGCACCAGACTGAGAAGCAGCTGTTCTCTGGGGCCGTGAAGAAAATAGATGTAAACTAGGAGTCCTGAGAGAAGCAACCGTGAGATGTCTGCCTTATCCTGAGCCCCCACGGTGGTGAAGCATACCCTGAGCTCATCAACACCTCAGCCCAATTTAACAACGTGCCAGGCTTGATTGAACCCAAAGGGCAGCTTGCCAGATGCCCCTCCCCCACGTTAATTGTTTAGATTGCGTAGAATTTGAGTAAAATTTAACCCAGATGTTTCTGATTGGTTTAAATTTAAATCGCCAGAAAATGCTCTTAAGTTGTTATTTGATGTCGAAGAGGGTTTTCAAGCTTTTTCCTCTTCTTAATAGGAGAGGTCACTTGGGGGGAGGGGTTAACGAGACCCGCGATCCTAGAGGCTTCGTCGGATTTGATTTGAAAACCCACTTTTGTGAAATCAGAGTCAGAACTCAGTTTGACTTTGACCCGCTTTTCAAGTTCTTACTGAGGACCATCTCAAAACGGAGAGGTGGGGAACCTAGTGTTGTGCCGTTGTTATCGGGGATGCAGACCTGACCTTCTCTGCCCTTGGTCTGACTGTAGAGCGTGTGAGTTCTTCGGGTGAAGCAGCCTAGGCCAGGTGGCGGGCAGATTTCCCTCTAATTTGCCCTCCGGCATTTTTTGCTCAGTTGATGAGTGTCAGTCTGGTACCAGGCGCCTGGGGTAATCTGCAGGTTCCTTCGCAAGGTTCCCAATCATAGTCTAGGGTGGTGATTTCAAAGTGCCGGTCTCTGGAACAGCCTGCGTCAACGTTACCTGGGACTTTAGACAAGGGAATTCTTGAGCTCAGCCCTAGGCAAGCTGAATTAGAAACTCTGGAGGTGGGTCCCGGCCATCGGTGTTACCCACAAACCCTCCAGGGGATTCCCAGGTGCCCTGAAATGTAAGAATCACAGGTCTAAGTGCAAGGTAGTTAGATATGGCAGGCTTGAAGGTCATAGAGAGTGGCGCCTCCTCTCTTCATCAGGAGCTTATAGACCAGGAACGGAGACAGCAGGACTCCAGGCGGTTCTGCTGCCAGAATACAGAAAGAGAAGACATGGAGACAGGACACACGGAGAGGCCAGAAGGCCGTAAGATTGCCGTAAGGTTTCTGGTAGGTTGACACAAAGATCTCATTGGCTGCTATCTTTCCCACCCCCCTGAGGGTGCCCCACTGTTATACCCTATTTCTAAATTATATTATGAATTATTTTGACAGATATCGCAAAGGCTGGGAAGCAGAAAGAGGGTAAGAGGAAGATTCTGGAAAACATAAGCGCGGGGAAAGTCTCGTTACCGTACTCAGTAGCACTTGCCAGCTGCTTTCTCGGGATTAACGAGAGAACATTGTCTCATGATCCAAGACCCTCAGGCCCATTGTGAGAATGAGATTTGTGACTGGGCTGACAACGTGGCCTCGGTTGGCCCTTTCTGCCTTCGGAGAGACTCTTCCTTCTGCACTGACTGGTTGGCTGGTCGTATGGAGGAGTAAGCAGGTCCAACCCGAAGGCATAGCACCCTGGGAAGGAGCACAGCCACCCTGATGGCCGCTGCGGTTCCCAGGCTTTGGCATATAGCATTTCCTTACTCCCTAGGCTTTTATGGAGTGCGTATAGGGGTGTTCCTGCATTTGGCTAGTCTGTAGGCTGGGGTCCCCTCCCTACCTTGATTCATCTATCCAGCCTTGTCTCCCTGGTGACCCTAGATAGCTAGGCTCAGCTACCCATCCTCAATAGGTCACTTGATAATAGCAGAAGCAGGGGGGGGGGGGGGGTTCCCCCCCCTTGTTTTCCCCCTGGGGGGGGGAACGAAAACCCCAAGCCCTTTTTTTTTTTTTTTTTTTTTTTTTTTTTTTTTTTGTGGTACTCGCATGAGGGATAGGTTTAAATAGAGGGCCGGAGGTTTGCATAGCTAAGCAGTCTCAATAGGGGTGCAGCTCCCACCCATCCCATCCCCTAGGCTTCAGTCGGCCTTGCAAGGTGGTCTGACAGGTCCTTGGAGCTTTGTAAACCTCTGCCTAGGAAAAAAGTTCCCCCTATGGCTGGTGCCAGGCTCCAGCATTTTTCTTCTCCTAGCATAAGATCCTAAGAAACACTCCAATTTCTTGGGGTCTATTGTTTCAGTAGCATGATGGCCCAAGGGAGGAGTAAAAACATCTCTACCACCAGAACAGTCATTTCTGTCAGATGCCATTTGAGTTCCAGGACATATGGATCTTTAGGGAAACTGGGGATTGTGAGATCAAGGCAGAAAAAAAAAATCCCTTTAGTTAGGCATAATTCCCAGACAAGAGTGTGGTGAGGTCAAGCGAACACATGGTCACTAGGACATTCCTAGCAACTGTGCTGTGGGGGACAACTTGGAGACAGGAGAAGCCCTGTGGTTCAGATCTAGAACATCCTCCAAGAGGCCCAGACATTCAAGGCTTGATGACTAGCTTGGTGCTATTAGAGGAGGTGGGATCTTAGAGAGATGTAGCCTGGGGGATGGGAAGTCTTAGGTCATGTGGTGGGGGGCGTGACCTCAAAGGGGATAGTGGGAATCCCACACAGCCTGAGGTGGGCTTCACTGTGCCCACGCTCCCCATGGTGCAAGGCTCTGACGCAACGCCTTGACACAGCAACGAGGCCACCAGGTCATGGACTGAGCCTCCCAAAGCCATGGGCCAAAGACGACTCTCTTTTTTAAGCCCATGGCCTCGGGCATTAGCTGTGCAAGGCTTCTCAGAGAAGATGTGCCTGAGTTTCAGAGGGCCATGGAGGGAGATAACGTGTGGTACATGAAGAGGCAGGGAGCATCCCAGGGTCCAGGATGACAAGTGTTTGAGAGGGCTTTGGGGTTCAAGTAGCAACACGAATCAGAGACGAAGCTTTAGACACCGGTGCAGTGAGTTCAGGAAAGGGCTGTCCACGGCATATGTGTCCCTCCCACTGGTTTGACTCCTAGTCAGACCTGCTTTTCTCACGGAGCACCACGTGTCACTCATTCCTCACCTGCGCCGGGGAGGCGGCGAAAGGCAACCGAGATTGGTAGCACAAGAGCCATGAGAATAGGAAGTACTTCATGAGCGGCTTCCGCTGTGATATTGCTGGTATCAGTGGATTATGTTGCCGTCACCATACTCAGTCACCCACAAGGTGGGGACCACAAATCCTTTGCTTTACACCTGACATACTTGTATTGGCAGACTCTTACCTCATGCTCTTGTCATTCACCGTTACAGCTGGTGACGGTCTCACTGTGCCCCTGTGTCTGTTTTCACTTGGCCTTTATCCATGTCATCGCGACTACATACCCTGACCCTTGAACTGTCTTTGTCCGCTCCGGTTCACAGGAAACCACCCCAGCCTTGACGTCCATAACTTTTTGTCTGTACTCTCCAGGGGCCTTACGTTGCTTGGCTCTTGCTGATATTTCTGATTTCCCGCCTCGCTTTTAGAAAAGCATACTTTATAGACTCTTGGGAAGTCTGTGAACTGAGTGAGTGAGTGAGTGAGTGAGTGAGTGAGTGGATGAACGCGTGGGTGGTCATCCAGGAGCTTGGCTCTTGGCTGCAGCTTTTGGAAATGTCATACTAATGGCTTGGTCCTTTTTATTTCCTCCGAGAAAGAAAACCATGAGCTGAATTATCAAATTAACCATAAACCACTACTACCAGTTTGCTGAGATAGAGTAGCATGGGACAGAGGAGTATCTGGACAGCAGGGGCACGTGTCCACTGGATGTAAACATGGGCATACGTTGTCTCTGCTTTGAATCTCCCATGGTTCCTTGTTCCTCCCATGCTAAAGTTTTAAGTCTGCATTAAGGCATCTAGCCCTGCAAAGACAGCCCTGTGCACCTCTATCTTTCTCTGCTACCCCACAGCCGTCACAGGATAAGCGGCTCTCCTGTTAGAGGGCTTTGAAGGCTTGAATGGGCATTTTTCTTTTCCTGGTGTTCATTCAGTGCATCAGTAGGACCCGACCCCATCCTGGGCGTGTGCACATGACTCTGTTCCATCATTCAGAATCTTGCCCATCACCGCAGTGAAAGTGGCCTCCAGAAATCATTTAGGATGTCCTGTCTGTGGGCTGGCTGTTTATTACCTATCACATTTATCACACCTGATTGCTGCTTTCTGGGGCTTCCTGCCACGGGTCCATGAGCAAGTGTGTGGATGCTTTGTTACCGAGTTGGGTACCAGTGGCTTGCATGTTGGGGTAACAGTCGTTAATGGAACACTTGGAAGTCAAGTCCGGGATGTGCTAGAGCAAGGACTGCCTTGGTACCTATAATAAAAACATCTTTTTCTGAGGGTTCGGGCAAATCCTCTTAACTGACTCCATTTCTATGCTTTTATTGGCATATACTCCTGCTACTGAAAACCTGTCAGGACAATTTCACATTTTAAAGTGCTGAAAGAATGTTCCTAGGTTGAAACTTCCTGCCATTTGCCAGGATGTCAACTTTTATTCCTGGATGTATTTTCCCCCCAGCCAGCTTTTTTTCTACCTGATAATAGAGGGTTATAATGAAAAAGCAGCCAGAACCTTCGGCCTCAATGTGGCAAACTCGCTGTTATCACACAGCCGGCAATAGGCACCGAAAGTCCTTGGAATGACTCTGGCAAGAGCCCGTGCAGCAGTTTTGATAAAGCACACCACCGCTCTCACTGAAGAGTTGAAAATGGATGACAGAAAAGCACAGCCGCATTTATCCTTTCTTTTAAAGTGGCTTTTTAACTGTCTTAATAATGTGCTTTCCAAGCTCTTAGTGACACCAAAAAGGAGGGCTTTCTGTTGCTGAAACTCTTCACAAGAGCACCCTGGACAACAGGCTTGAAGGATAGGCTTTAAAAGCACCTGCCAGATTAGATAGGTGCCAAAGCTACCAATTAGTCACATTTTCCACGCTGCTGTCAGTTTAAGAATTGGGATGAGGACTTTGGAGTGGGTAGAGTGGATAATATACAAATATTTTGGGTGATACATAATCAGTTAATTGCTTTATTAAATTATAAAATCACTGTTTGCAATAAAACTAACTAAATGAAGAGTCACCCCTTTGAAGACTTCGTACATTAATTATGTGCCTGCATCACTTGCAGCAGCCTTGTTAGACAAAGGGCTCTTTATCTTTATATGCCATGGCTACAATGTATTGTGCCACAAATGATGGCACCGACTTTGTGTCTACATAATTACAGGAATCTTATCCCTTTTGTGTTTGCACATCATTTTCAGTTTTTTGGAATAGTTAAACTCCATTTCACTTTTTAATAACATTTTAGAAATCATTGCGGTTCAGGTAAACAGAATTTGATTGCTTTGATGGATTGAAAATGGTTAGCTCAGCCTGAGTTTATTTGATTTGTTTCTTCAGGGATTACAAAGAATAGGATTTTATCTCCAGACTGACAAAAGAGACAAACTCTGCATTTTTGCCTATGCAGTCAATGGCAGAGTTCCTAAACCACATGGCTCCTCCACAGGGGAAATGTATTAGGCTATGGCTAGACTCTGAGTTCTCATTCCATCAGATGTGGGGTGAATGCGAAGGAAGCAAGCTTTAGTCCTATTTTTTTTTTTTTAAGTAAGCTAAAACCTAGGTTATTCCACAGCACCGAATAGGCAGATCCCAGGGAGGTGTTTATGAGACAATGCCTCTTCCTTAGCAATGGCCACTTCAGGGAAGGCTCATCTGCTAACTAAATGGATTTCAAAAGGCAGGTGCCAACCGCTTGATAGGGCTGTCTATAGCCTGGTGAGTTTCCTGGAAGCTTGCTTCAAGACCCAGGAAATTGCAGGTGTTTCTGGAACAGCTGTTTCTTGTTCTTGCTAGCACAATGGGCTCGCAGCATGGCAGGAAGAAGCCGGAGACAGGGGGCTGTGCATCACAGAGAAGGGCTCAGACATAAGGCTTGTGGGAGATGCCTTGCTTAGTACTGCCTTGTTGTTTGGGGAGGGATGGAGTCTCTTAATTCTTTGTTCTTTAAGAAGACATCTTTCAGTTTTGACTGCTTTGAGTCGTTACATGATTCAGCCCTATTCTGATAATATTGTGAGCTTGTTACAAAGTGTTTGGAAGAAAAGCAACAGGCATTCATTTGTCTTTTCTCTTTCCTCCATCATTTCTCTCTCTACACTTGTGTCATCTATCTTTCTATCTCTCATCTATCTCTCATCTATCTATCTATCTATCTATCTATCTATCTATCTATCTATCTATGATCTATCCTTATTATGCCGATGCTGACAACATAACTACAAACCACATATTCTATATCTATCATCTATCTATCTACCTATCAATCATCTATTATGTATCTATCTATCAATATATCATCTATCTATCTATCATCATATATCCTTATTATGCAGATGCAGACAACATATACTACACACACATATTTTATATACATCAATATCTATCTATCTATCTATCTATCAATCATCTATTATCTATCTATCTATCTAATCTATCATCTATCATATATCTATCAATATATCATCAATCTAGCATCATATATTCTTATTATGCAGATGCAGACAATATATACCACACAAATATTCTATACACATCTATCATCTGTCTATCAACTATCTATCTATCTATCTACCACCAATTCATCATCTACCTAATTATTCATTTTTGAGTCAGGATTTCCCTATGTTGCTCAGGCTGGCTTTGAACTCCTGGGCTCAAGCCATTCTCTAGTTTTGGCTGCTTCAGAGTCTGGTACCACTCATATATGTCCCAGCATTGTTTTCCCAAAAGTTCCAGAAAGAAAATCTGGAACTGTGTGACCGTGAACCCATTTTGAACTTCACTTCTTTCAGTTTTCTGCTGGAGTCCTTAGAAGGGTGTAGCTGGTTTATGCAAGACCTACATGGATGAATGTGCACTGTGTGAGGGTGTGCACTGTGTGAGGGTGTGGTGCACTGTGTGAGGGTGTGGTGCACTGTGTGAGGGTGTGG
>OU015757.1:77518753-77542008 GCA_907169655.1 Acomys percivali | reverse complement strand
CACACACACACACACACACACACACACACACACACACACACACACACGTCTACAGCTTAATACTTTTCAGCATTTAGGCCTCTTATCTGAAGTTATGGGTGACAGGGACAATTCCAGCCCATTAACACATATGTAAAGTTACTTGACTTGGTATGATTTCTTTGCTTGTCAAACATTTCTCTTTCCCAGTTGGCACGCAATGTAAAATCCCACATTAACTTTGCCGGTCTGTTTTTACGATCTACCCCACCAACTGTCCTGCAAATGAAAGCAATGACCAGCCGAGCTCCAGATGCCTTTGTGTGGTGGTTTGGGTAGAAATGGCTCCCGTAGGCTCATATATTTGAATGTTTGGTCCTTAGGGAGTGGCACTACTTGACAAAGATTAGGAGGTGTGGCCTTGTTAAAGTAGGTGTGGCCTTGTTGAAGTAGGTGTGGCCTTGTTGAAGTAGGTGTGGCCTTGTTGAAGGAAGCGTGTCACTGGGGTTTCAGATGCTCAAGCCAGGCCCTAGTGTCTCTCTCTTCCTGCTGCCTGCAGATCTGGATGTACAGCTCCCAGCTGCTACTGCAACACGTCTTTTTGCACGCTGCCATGCTTCCTGCAATGCTGATAATAGACTCTGGAACCTCTGAAACTATAAGCAAGCTTCAGTCAAATGCTTTCCTTTGTAAGAGTTGCTGTGGTCGTGGTGTCTCTTCGCAGCAATAGAACATAGAACTTTGTCTGTGTTCTAGAACAATAGAACTTTGGAGCTGATAAAAGGTCCTGGAGTCTTTCTTCCCCAAGGAGTATCCTAGTGTATCTCTCGGGAAAGGAAGATACACATTTAGGTTTTGAGGAAGGAGAGTAGCTTTACTTCAAAGGTGAAGTTCTAGAATGTTCAGATCTCAGAACCCAAGGAAATTAAAATTCCTAACAAGCTAAACTTAAAGCCGTTTTACTTCTAATTCACCTTCACATGAAATAAAAGGGAGAGCCAGAGAAAGAGAGCCTCTTTTATAAAACATCATGAGCTGTAGTCTATGCCAGGGAGATCAGGAACCCTCCCAGGGAAGACACATGGGAAAGTCCTTTACTTTGTATCCATTACTTAGATATTTGTGATTTCTAAGAAGAAAACTCATCATATAGTATAAAGGATAGTTTATGTCTTTAAAGATGAATTAACGAATTAATTAACTAATTTTGTATTTATAGACAGGGTCTCACTCTGTCTTTGGTGAAGTAGGCTGGCCTCAAACTCAAAGAGCTTCTTCCTGCCGGGTGCTGGGAATAAAGGCATGTGCTACCACACCCAGCTAATTTTATTTTATTTTTACTTACATGTCTCTGTGGGTGTCTGTATATGGGGATGTACATGTGAACGCAGGAGCCCTTGAAGGTCAGAAGAGGGAGCTGGAGTCACAGGCAGTTGAGAGCCACCTGATATGGGTCCCAGAACCACACCCAGGCCCTCTGTAAGACACTGTGTTCAGACAAGCTCAGCATAACCACAGACAGGCAAAAGCAAAGGTGGCTTAAAGATGCTTTTCAAATGGCAGATGCAGTTTATAAGAGCCTTGGCTTACAGGGGGCTCAGGGAGCTGAATGAAGTTTTAGCCCAGGTCTCCCATAGTGACCTACCTCCTCTTATCCTGAATTTATTAGAAGGTGGGGAACCTTTACTCTCTATCTTAAAAGAGAGTCCCTTTCTCTCTTACAGTCTGACGCAACAGTCTTCTCATCCCAGTCTTATGGGCTTGTGGTACACTGGCTTTCTGAGGAGCCCTTGGCCAGATGGTTGAGCATCAAGCTAGGAAGCCATCCTCCTAAAAGAGAGTCCACACAATCTTAGTGCGAACTTCTTATGGATGGCCACTGCTCGTGCGAGGGACCCCTCAGTGGCTCTGGAGGACGGTGGCCTGGAGTTGACAAGACTCTCTGATTGTTTGCCCCCCCTCTCTTTTGTTTATGTGCACACACTTGCATGTTCCTGTGTGAATGTGGGTGTACATGTGCTGTCACAGGCTTGTGGACGTCAGAACACAACCTCAGGGGTTGCTCCTCGTCTCCTAGCTTGTTTGAGACAGAGTTTCTCGTTCACTGATGCTCCCAGGAATCCTCTTGTCCCTGCCTTCCATCTCACAGCAGGGAATTCTGGGATTACTGAAGTCTACAAATATGTCTGGTCTCTTTAGTGGGTCCTGGGGAATGTTCCCTCCTGAGCCTTTGCCTTAGCCAGAGACTCTGGTGGGTTTTAATTGACAGATGGTAAAACTGTTGATGCTTTTGTGATTGGCTCCAAACTACAATCCTTGACTGTCATCCTTACTGCTCTTAGGATATTTTGTGGAACATTCTTTCTGTTTGTGTGCTCCAGGCAGAAAAAATAATTCTCCTGAGTGATAAATTCTCATTAATCCCTTGAATATACAGAATGGTGATAATGAAAACAGTAGGGCCACTTATTGTCCATCTAACTAAGCTCCAGGCTTTGTGAAAAATATCTTTTCTAACTGTCATTTAATTTCCTCAGTACTCTTAGGACAAACCCACTAATATCTCTACAGACAGAGTTTCAGACCAGGCTCCAGAGAAATGACAGCTTCTGGAGGTCCCCACCGACGTACTTGCAGGTGCTGCAACCCCAAAGGCCACGGCTGCCTCCAGTCACCAGGCTGAGCCCCAGTGGAAGACCATCGATCGACTCCGGAGTATGGGGAAGCTGCACCCAACTCATCACTGTCAACGTGCCCCAAGTGTAAAGGAGCAGGAAATCCTCTAGACTCAGGAGAGCGCCACTGGAGAGAATGTGTGTCATTAACTTTACAGATATTACTTATATGTTTATTCTATGATGCCAATTAGATATAGCAATTAGATATTTATTGGCTATTTATTATTAATTAGTTATTCATTAAATATTCATTGTGACTGTGTCAATTTAAACTTTCACCAGTGAGCTGGGCCTGGCCATGTAAATCTGTCGGCCCAGCTACGAAGGAGGCTAAGGCAGAAACATCGTAAGTCCAAGGCTTGCCTGGGCTACCAAATGAGTTCAAGGCCACCCTGGACAACTTAGTGAGACCATTTCAAGATAAAAAGCAGTAAGAGGGTCTGAGATGTACCTCAGTGACACAGCACTTGTCTAGTGAGATCCTGGCTAGGTTCCAGCCCCAGCACAATGCAATCAAACAGCTATAGAAACCCCTTTCACCGTCAAGGCACAGGGTCGTTACTTTCACTACGTCCGTGTCTTCATCTGATCAGGCATCCCTACTTTAAAAATTAACCAACACGATGGAAATGGGTTGTTATTTCACTGAGGTTACTATCTGCATTTTGTTCACTGGTAGAATGTACAACACATTTGCCACTTGATTTTCGCTTTTCGTTAATGTGTTCTTGAGTTTCTCTCTTGCTTATTTGTTCTCTCTTTTTAAAGATTGATTTTATCTCTCTCTCTCTCTCTCTCTCTCTCTCTCTCTCTCTCTCTCTTTCTCTCTTTCTCTGTGTGTTTGTGTCCCTTTCTCTTTCTCTCTCTCTTTCTCTCTCTCTCTTTCTCTCTCTCTGTGTTTGTGTGTATGTCTGTCTGTCTCCTCTCTCTCTCTCTCTCTCTCTCTTGTGTGTGTGTGTTTTCATGTGCAGATACTTGCAGAGGTTAGAGTTTCAGGCCACTAAGAACCACCTGATCTAGGTGCTGAGATCAGAACTCAGATCTGCAAGAGTAATAAGTGCTAAGTTCTCTCACTTGCTGGACTGTCTCACTAGCCTCTGTTTGTTTGTTTGAGGAGTGATAGAATGCCGCTCTTCACTCAAGCCTGCCTCAATCTTAAGGGCTGAAGCAATCCTCCTGCTCCATCCTCCCGTGTGCCTGAGGCTACAGCCCTCAGCATTTTCTCTTGTACTATTTATTTGCCTTTTCTTTCTCCCTTCCTGTTCCTTCCTAATTCCCTGACGCTAATGACTGACCAGCTGCTCTGAGGCAGAACTGATTCCACAGGAATCCTCAGACTGAGCGCTGCGGGGTCTTTAGGTGTGTGTACTAGAATTCTTTCTGCCGGTCCTCTTTGTTAATTTTGTTTAACACAACTTCTACAAGATAATTGCATACATTTTTCCTTGCTTTCCCCCTCCTCCATTGGTATTTCAGCATCTCATTTACAGAATTGCTCACATTGTTTTCTAATTTTTAAGTTTTAGTTTCACATTGAGGCCTACAGTGTTTCTAAAACATATTTTTTTTTTCCTCTATAGCTGGATGAATGGTTTTTTTCCCCCACAGAAGAACAACACATTCTTGCAGTCCTGCATGGCATACCTTCATCTCTCCACACGTATCTGTAATGTTTCTCTCTGGTACCCAGTTACCATGTTTAAACGTGGTCTTTCCAGACTTTATCTCTTTCTGTAGTGCTAACTTAGGTGATGTGTCTTATAAAATTGAGTCATGCTTTTACATCTTCAAAAGGCCTTTGATAATCTAGGTCTTAGCCTCAGTCTGTCAATAAGCTACTAAGCAGCGAACTTGTTGTCTGATGAACTGGTCTTCCCATAGTTAAGGTTTAGAACTGAACGTGTATTCCCAGGCGAGTTCATTACGCAGTGTGATTCACTGGCAGTCACCAGAGCTAGACAGTAAAGCTACACATAATGTAATATGCTTTTAATGGATATTTAAATAAAACTCTGGATTTCAGTCAACTTGGGTAGTAAATAGAACCTCGGTACTTTTGTTCAAAATAGGGCGGTTCAGGGCTCTGAATGGCAGAAGTGTCTGGAGAATAAAGCTGCTTCTGCCCGGCGCCTTCTAGGTGCGTTTTACGTAACCAGCCACCAGAGGGCAGAATGCGCATGAGCAAGCTGGGTGGAGGACGACACGGGCGTCCATGTCGCTTGCTTACTCGCAAGCTTTTCCAATGAGCTAGCAATAACTTTTTTTTTTAGAGATGTTTTTCAGCTGTTTGGGGTGGTGGTTGTTGCTGGTAATGCCGTTGCAGTCCCTTCATATCCTGACAGAGAAGCCCACCGTGTAATTGTAATCAAACTTTTGACTTGTATTACAAGAAAATGCTGTTGAATGATGGTGAGGAGGGAGAGGAAGGGGGCTGGGAGGAAGAAAGACACAGAGAGACAGGGACATAGCGACAGCCAGTGAGTGCAGTAATGTTTCTAAGGAGGCTGTGCTCTTTCTGACCACAGTATTTTGTTATTTCTGATCAAGAAAAGTGGGTGGGGGCAAGCTCTGTGGTCTGGGAAACCTGGGGAAAAACTGGTCTACCGTTGCTTGTGCTGTTGTTTTTTGTTTTACAAGTAGGAAGAAACACATCTTAGGAAACAAGCCACAGTGTAAATTTTCTCTTGGGACCACTGAGGAAGAACCGGGACTGGGGCGACCACAGTGAGCATGCTCTGCCAAGGGACTCTTTGGAGCTCTTCATCGTTTGGGGTTCCATAGATACCACTGTCCTTCTTTTAACTAATTGAACTTCATTTGAAAGAAGTTTCTTCATATTAGAGAGGTCATTCAGATTAGGTTTAGAAGGCAGAATCTTTTTGGTTTAAAAAAAATATTAAGAAAGACTGAATCTATAGTAGCTGTGATTAATGGAGTCATCGGGCTTTGCTCAGAACATCTCAGAGGCTACACCTCAGTTGCCCGACCTTGTGCTGGCTTGGACAGTTCCTGTCCCCACTGGACCACAAGACCTCGGAGAACAAGAGCCTTGTGCTGGTCTACCTCTGTGTCCCGATAGCCAGCACTGAGCTGGGCAAGCTCAGCCACCTTGGAGTCTAATTCAGGACTGCATTCAAATTTCACACATCGTCTCTGGGAGGCACGACCGACCTGCCCGCTGCCTCGGACCACATGGTGCCCCTGCGTGCCGAGGCTCCGGTGTGCGTGTTCTTCAGAGCCTCGTGGTATCCAAAAACTGATTTACACAAGCTTAAATCCAAGCCTCCTGACACTTCAAAAAGTTGAATTTTTCTCATTCAACATGATAAACGGCTTTCGTGTGCCTAGGCCTTTAAGGTTTATGTCCTGGGAGGGCAAGGGAGAGTAATGAAAAGAACGTGGCCTCCTGGGCCAGTCAGGAGATGCTGACATATTGGTTGCATAAATGAATGAGTGGCCATGGGGTAGAGATATGAGACACACTGCAAATAACGCATGTGTTGAGTGCCCTGGTAAGCGCTTGCTTTAAAGTTTTAGCATGTTTACTCATAAGAGCTCTTGAGTCAGACGTCCTTGTTAGCCCTGATTGTACAGCTGAGAAACTTAAATATTAGATTATTAAATTCCTGAAGTCACAGAATGAGTCATTTCTGAGTCTTGACCGCAACCTGGAGTTTTGACTCGGAAGTCCATTAGTTTTTACCCACTGTGCCGAGTTGTGAGCTGCTGAGCCTTGGAAAGCCTTTTCTTAAATTTACACACTACACACATGTGTCTGAGTCCTTGTGTGTGCGCGCACGTGTATGTGTGTGTGTGTGTGTGTGTGCTACCATATCCCACCACCGACTATCACATCTACATGATGTTTTTTCCCACCAAGTTCTGGGACTTGAACTCAGCTCCTCAGGCAAAGAGAATCACTTTACTGACTGGGCCACCACCACCACCACCCCTTAAAACTATACTTTGGTGGAATAATGTAGAACTCTAAAGGATTTGTAAACATACTTGTTCAAATTCCCAGCTCTTCTGATCTTTCTGCAGTCAAGAGAAGTCTGCACTGGATAAAGACAGAACTCCAAGCTTCTGAGACCTTGGGCTTCTTGGGGGCAAAATTGGCTTTTGAGGCGAGACTGTCACCACAAGGACTGCCCCTCTCATCTTCTCCCAATGCACTAGACTTGCCTGGAAGATCCCTTGTGGGAACAGCTTCACGCAGAGGTGCAAGCTCTGGGGGATGGGTTCACAGGCAGAATTTGCCCTCCCGAATCTGGCCCAAGTGATAGAAGGCATCTTTGGCCTGGAGAAGTGTAATACAAAGAAAATCCTAATTGCTACAGCTAAGTAATTAGAAGACCCAACCTATAAATCAGAGTGCAGCAACCCCTTTAATTACGTGGACAATTAAGTTGGTGAGTAACGCGGGCTCTCCCCAGGCTGAGCATATTTAACAGCCGGGAACGGCAACAAGTTTCAAGCTGATTTATCATGATTTTGTTTGGCCAGATGATTTTTCTGCATTTTAATGTGTTTTGTGGTTACATATTTGCTGTGAACAAACAATGCTTTTCCCAGGTAGTGCAGCACGGCGGAGGGCTGGCTGCAAGGCTTGTTTACCATTCCTCCAGGCCTCTCCGAAATCAAACAACATTATGTACTTATTTTTAAGTAGGTGCACTAAAATCTTAAACAGTCTCCTTCGATTCCTTCCTCCCCCCACCCCCGCCAGTGTGTACACACACACCAAAATATTTAGAAAAAAAAGCTGAGTCTCATTTTGAGACTAGGAGTAAAAGTTTTGATATGGAATTTTAACAACGGCACCGTCAGAAACATCTACTAATTAATCCTTAGGTAGAGATAGATGAAACTCCAAGGAGCTGAGGGTCACACACAGGTAATGTTAAAGTGCTCTGTGTGACTAGCCACTGGACAGGACATTCTCCACCGTTGAGTGGAGAAGGAGATCTGACTTTCACACAAACTCTGGTGCCCCATATTGGACCATGTCCCTTGGATGGGGAGGCCTGGTGGCACTCAGAGAAAAGATAATAGGTCACCAAGAAGAGACTCGATACCCTAGGAGCATATACAGGGGGAGGAGGTCCCCCTCAGTCACAGACATAGGGGAAGGGAGTAGCAGGAAAGCGGGAGGGAGGGAGGAATGGGAGGATACAAGGGATGGGCTAACAACTGAGATGTAATATGAATAAATTAATTTAAAAAAGGAAAAAAATAAAGTGCTCTGTGCATGCAGTCTTATGTTAGGCAAACCACTGGAGTTTAAAACTGTATTAATTGGGGGTGGGGAGATGGCTGAGTGGGTAAGTGTGCTTGTGGCGCAAGAGTGAGGACCTGAGTTCAAATCCCGAGAGCCCATGCAGAAAGCTGGCTGTGCCCACGCCCGTGAGTGTAATCCCACTGATGGGGGCTGAGACAAGAGACGGATGGAGCTTGTTGGCTGCCAGCCTAGCTCAGGTTCTGTGAGAGACACAGTCTTGAAAGAATGAGCCAGAGAATGATAGAACAAGACCCCACACATGGTTCTCTGGCTTCTGTGAACACGCGTGGGCACATGCACCTGCACACACATGTATAAACCAGATGTGCAACCACGCAATAAAGATCATGTTTATTTGTAATAATATAATAAAACGGTTACTTAACGCTCTCTAAAAGTTTGTGTTAAGACCCAGTGGGGCTGTAGAAAGATGCCAGGCTATCTTGTACACTATGGATGAGGATTACAGATACTGCACAGGAGACTCCTAGCCTAGGATAATCATAACAAGAATCAGATCCAGCTTTCCTGCTCACAGCATCCAGAAGAAGCACAGCGAATCTGACTGTAGAACCCTGGGCTCACCTGTGCAGCCGCGCAGAGACAGACGTTCCTCACAAGGTCAGCAGAAGGAATATAACATTGTCCAATTTGTTTCTTTTTTTTAAATAAAGATTTATTTTATTTTAAATTCTGTGTACTAGTGGGCATGTGCAAGTGAGTACAAGTGCCAGAGGAGACCGAAGGTGTCAGATTCCTTGGGAGCTACAGAGATGACTCCGTGGTTGAGAGCACTTGCTGCTCTTGCAGAGAGTTGGGTCCCAGCATCCATGTCAGGCACCTTGCAGCCACCTATATCTTTTCCCCAATGCCTTCTTTACTTATCGTTTCCTCTAATGTGTCCTGTGTCCTTTACTCTTTGCCCCCAATTCAGTCCTTTCAACCAGCCTTGCTGGTCCTCGCTCCCCAGGTCTGCCCTGTATCCCCTCAACCAGTTTCCCGAGTGCTCTTCGCTTTCTTTGCTCCAGGATGGCCCCATGTTTCACATTCCTGACTGGTGTCACCCCAGTCTCATGGAGCCAAAGCAAGGCTGGCGGCCAAGTGCCAGGGAAATGTTCCCTTTAGAAAGAGAAGGAGAAGCTGTCATGCTCCTGCTCCACATCAGCCGTCTGAGTGGCTACCTTCTGTTATACGCTTGATGGGTAGTTTTTTGTTTGTTTTTTTTATTGGGTTAGGGAATTGGAGTGTGGGCTTTGTAGAAGCACATGGTAGGGAAGTATGTGTAGTGAGAATTTTGGTGTCTTAAAAAAACCCAGTTATATGCCGGGTGTGGTGGCGCACGCCTTTAATCCCAGCACTTGGGAGGCAGAGGCAGGCGGATCGCTGTGAGTTCGAGGCCAGCCTGGTCTACAAAGTGAGTCCAGGACAGCCAGGGCTACACAGAGAAACCCTGTCTCGGAAAACCAACCAACCAACCAAACAAAAAACAACAAAAAAAAAAACCCAGTTGTGTTACATAAACACGTTTTTGTTTTAACCCCAGGTGGGGGATATGGGGCTTCCTCAGACTGTCCACAGCAGCTGACTGTTTGCCTTGCGTGTGCTCTGGAGGGGCGTGATCTGGTCAGCTGAAGGTGGTTTAATTCTGGGAGACTCTAGAGAGGGTCTAAACTGATCAGAGCCTCAAGAAGGCACGGCTGGGGCTGGAGAGATGGCTCAGTGGTTAAGAGCGCCGCCTGCTCTTCCAGAGAGGTCCTGAGTTCAATTCCCAGCAACCACATGGGGGCTCACAACCATCTATAATGTAATCTGATACCCTCTTCTGCAGGTAAAGCACTCATATGCAATAAATAAAATAAATAAATCTTTAAAAAAAGAGTCTGTTAAAAAAAAAAAAAGAAAGAAAGAAAGAAAGAAAGAAAGAAAGAAGGCACAGCTGTTCTTCCTGCAGGTTCCTGCTCCTGCGGCTGCTGTTGTTGGCTTGTCAGGTGGTCAAGAGAAAAGAGACAATAAAAGGAAATTAGAGATATCCTGATGAGGAGTTGAAGATTGGACTTGCCCTACAGAACCCATTCATCCTAACCAGCAGGAGGAAGCTAAAAAGAACTACGCCCCGTCTCCCCGCAAACCTTCTGTCTCCCCACTAACCTGGCGTTGGGATGTTGGAAATGATAAGGGTTAGAAGGGAGGTAGAGGTGTAAGAAACCGATAACATAGATTTTAAAAATACACCAACAACAAGCAGCACCCAACATGAAGAGGTGCCTACAGGGATGAGCACAGAGAAGGCTGGGGCCGAAGGGGAGAAAGGCCGGCAGCCAGGAGGATCATGGGAGGGTCAAAAGTGGTTCCGAGGGGATGGAGAGAGTGAGGTCTCAAGGGGACTCTGGATCCCATAGTTGAATAATGTTAGTAATGAACAGTAGGCACATGCTGAAGCATTCCTCGCTGTTCCTCACTGTCCTGAGCAGCTTGACACATTTCTGTTTATTCTCAAAGCATCCCTAGGAGGTAGCACTTCACCAGCTCTGCATCAAAGATGAATCCACTGAGATCTCAGGGATTCGTCTGGGACCCCAAATTCAAAGCCCATACGCAGATAGGCTGGCCATAGGGCGCAGGAGTGCGTGCTTGCCTCAGGCTCCAAGAACTTTTTCCACATGGTGGCTTCATCTTCTAGAAGGCAAGCCTTGCAGAAGTAAAGCAAGGGGGGACTCCTCAGAGCTGAGACCTAGCTGTAGCATGGTTTGTGCTAAACAGAGGCCTGGAGATGATCAGGGAAGGGTGCCTAATGTCACGGAAGATGTTGCAAAACTAGAAGGGACCTTTCCGCAGCCACCTGGGAAACGCAGAGTCCCCCACAACAGACCCTGCGCTAGATGGGCTAGTACTACATATCTGTGTAAGTGGAAGAACCACCCAGCCCTAAAGACAAAAGCCAACAGAGATTAGTGGTGGTATGGGGGTGAATAGAAGTTGACGTTTGTTCCTTTAAAAAAGTCCATTGCTTTGGAACACACAAGATGTATATTTAGACTAAGTCTACAAAGCATTATAGCACTGTCCTGGGATGGGGGAAAAGTGTAGTTGGTAAAATGCTTGTGGCACGGAGCATGAGGGCCTGAGTGAGTCTCATGACCCCACGTAAAACACTGGGTGTGGTGGTAAATACTCGGGATCCCAGAGCTGGGGAGGTTGAGACAGGGGGAGCCCCCAGACTCTTTCATGAGGCAGCCTAGCTACATCGGTGAGCTGTGGGTCCTAGTGAGAGATCCTGTCTCAAGGACCGAGATGGGCATTAGTTCCTGGGAGCAACACAAATGGTTTACCTCTAGTCTTCCTACCCATGTCCACCCCAAGAAGAATTACACCAATATTCCCAAACCAAAGGGCTAGAGGTGGAGGCTCCAGGAACGGTGTGTCAGAGGAGCAGGACCGAAGAGGAAAGAGCAGTAGCGTCCAGCTCCGCTTCTTTGGCTGTTCTTTGATGGCAGTGAGCAAAGGATACAGGGCTTGTATAAAGTTCTGGCTTACAGCCTGGTTTTGTTTGTTTGTTTGTTTGGCTGGTTTTTCTGTTTTCTGTTTTTGTTTTTTTAATGCTACTGAAACCCAGAAACACTAACCCCAAGTCAGCTGCAGCCCCAGGGGACTGCCAGCATGTGGACATCAGGATCATCACAGTGTTTCTTGGTGGCACTTGAAACAAAAGCAGAGGGACCACCACAGAAGGTCCATTTGGAAAAAGATTTTCTAATGCTTTTTTTTCCACACTCAGTGTTTGGCTTTGGATCAGCATCCGAAATGCAGGTTGCTTCCTTCTGCCTGGCTCTGCCTGGGAGTCTGTTGAGGGCTGGCTGTCCTATTTAATGCTGGGAATTTCACCGTCGGTAAGCAGCATCTGGGCATCGCTACCTCCTTTGATGTTTAGCACAATTTACAACGAAAGCTTTGGGAGACGTTTAAAACCGTGCAAGGTCCTAAATCATTAAAGGAATGTGGTGCTAGACTTAAAAAAATGATAATTGAATGCATTCAACAATAAAGCTGCCAAATTTTAGTAGCCAGCTTGCTAGAGGCTCTTTGGAAGAAACTAAGCTAAACTGGAGATATGAAGAAGAAAAAAAAATGAAGAAAACAAAGAAATCACAGGGGAAAAATGACCAAACTTTTCAAATAAGAACTTGCTGTTCTATAAACCAAACGCACATTGAACTGTGCAGAAGCACTGTTAGTGTTTGACCGCCAGCCTCCCTCCCCACCCCTTTAACCATGGTGGGGACACACTTCTAATAGCCCCGTCGTCACAGGACTGAAGCCTAATGTAAATTTTTAAAATATATTTTTGTTTTTAAAATTCTGCGTATGAGGCTGGAGTGAGGAGTACTCGGTGGCTGAGTACTGGCTGCTCATCCAGAATATCGGATGTCCTCTTTTAGCCTCTGTGGGCATCTTGCAGGTGCATGGTGCACAGATATATATTGCAGGCACAACGCTCATGCACATCAAATAAAATAATAATAATAATAATAATAATAATAATAATAATAATAATAATAATACATTCTTTGGGTGTGTGATTGTGTGTGTGCATGTGTGTTTGTGTGTATGTGTGTTTGTGTAGGTGTGTCTACATGAGGGTTATGTGTGTGTGAGTACAGGTACCTGTAGAGGCCAAAAAGGTCCTTGGATCCTATGGAGCTAGAGTTACGGGCTGTTTCAGCTGCCTGACATGGAAGCTGGGAACCAAACTTGGGCTCAAGGTAACAGCAGCATCTGCTCTTAACCACTGAGCCATCACTTCAGCCTTGCAAAAAGAAAAATTTTTTTAAGATACTTTGAAAAATTTCTAAAATATACAAAAATTAAAAAAGGGGCAAAACAGAGGACCACCTATTCTTGTTTCTTCTCTTATAGGATTTTAAAACAAATCCTAGACTTACCAGCGGTAAAACTCAGATCATTTTGTTTTCTTACATTGCTGGGGAATGCAAACAGCTCAAAAACAGCAATTCTGCAATAGCACACCAGGCCCAAACCGGCACTCGCCGACTCCTCAAATATCAACTGACTGTTAACACTTTCACTTTTCTCATAAATGTGGTGGGTTTTTTCTTTTCTTTTTCTTTTTTCTTTCTTTCTTTCTTTCTTTCTTTCTTTCTTTCTTTCTTTCTTTCTTTCTTTCTTTTTTAAGTTTATTCCTCTGTTTATGTGGGTTTAGTTTTGGTCTGAACTGGTTTTCTCCAGTAAAAGCACAGACTGCTGTTTGTTAAAGCTTCTTTTCTGTTTAGGTTTCCGTGGTTGTGTGTGTGTGTGTGTGTGTGTGTGTGCTATCTCCCTAGATTGCTCCCAACACACAAGATACTGAGGCAGTATCTCTCGTTTGACACGGAGCTTCCCGATTTGATTATTGTAGCTTAGCCAGATTGCCCAAGGGACTATTGCTTCTGCCTCCCGAGCTCAGCAATCAGAGGCGGTCCACTGTGCCGTCCTGGCATTGGTGTGGCTGCTGAGGGCCATGACTCTGCTGAGCTCTCGTGCTTGCGTAGGCCAGCATTTCACCTCACTCAGCCATCTACCCAGCCCTCTTTCTTTTAATTTATCCTATTTTGCACTTTTAAAACGTGGATTTAAATATGCTCTACATATTTCAACTCAATGAAGTCTTTCTGCTGATGCTCAAATCATTGGAGGTCGGCCAGTGGAAGTTCTCACATTGACTCTTAAATCCTTCGTCAAGTCCCTGCTGTCTCTGGTCACATCTTTGCTTCTGACGTCCAAGTTGATCCAGGTTCACATCTGTGGACCCGGAGTCTCTATTGCTCTGAGAGGCCCTGTCTTGGTGTTTGTGGACTACAATCCTTGTTTGTTTGTTTGTTTATTTCGAGACAGGGTTTCTCTGTGTAGCCTTGGCTGTCCTGGACTCACTTTGTAGACCAGGCTGGCCTCGAACTCACAGCGATCTGCCTGCCTCTGCTTCCCGAGTGCTGGGATTAAAGGCACGCACCACCACTGCCCGGCAGACCACAGTCCTTTTAAGGTACCTTTTCTTACAGGTTGGTAGCTTCTTCCAGTGAGTACTGTAAAAGGGGAAATTTTAAAGATAAAACATAAAGAGTTTATATTAGTTCTTTTGATGCAAAATCAGGATTACAGGGCTTTATGTAAAGTTTTTGCCTTATGTATATTTGGGTCTCGTTTTCTCTTGGCATGAATACTGAATGGTCTATCCTCATACCAGTGCCTCTGCATCATTTGTGCTGAATGAATCTTGTCACTGAGTATTGTAAGCTCAATTTTCTTAACGAAGATATTTTATTATGAACTTGTTAACTGAGCGTACCTCACTTATAACCCGACTAACCAAAACAATAGGAAAAGAGGATTAACGGACACAATAACAAAACCGTAAGGATATTAGTTCTGAGGAAGGACTCTCCTGGTGTAATCAGCAGGATTTCTTCTGCTGGAACCTGGAGGAACCAGAACCTGGAACCTCAGCAGAAGCCTGGAGCCCTGAAGCCTTCCCTCGAGCGGTTCTCTCTAGGAGCGTCTCGAGGTGGAGCGATGAACAGCCAAAACTATCCCAAGTCTCCCAAGACCCCGCCTCCAGTTCTGGGCTCATTTATATATCTCCTCCCAGAGTCTGTTCACGAATCTTTTCAGCTGGCAACAGTCAAGCTCTCGCATGCGGTGGTTTGCCTTCTAGTGGATTAACATCACCTGTTCTCTCACAAGACCGTTCCCCATCCCACACTGGGGATCGTAACAAAAACAGGTTTCTCTCTCCTTCAGAGGATATTCCTCAGTAAAAGCTCAGAGAGGCGGAAAAAGAAATTCTGAGTTCTTTTAGCTTTATAGTAACTATGTATTTGTCTGGATATGAAATATAAAAACCGTATTATTTCTTTGATTATCTTGAAGTAATCATTTCATTTTATTTGGGCACACAAGGCACAACTGTCCAACAAGTTAATGGACTTTCCAAGTTAGATTCTTTCCAAGTGACTCTGTCTTTTTTTTTTTTTTTTTTTTTTTTAAGCTTGAGATTTTTTTTTTCTCTTAAAGTCTGGTGATTTTTAAGATTCTATCAGTATTATTTTCTTTTCCCTCCCTCTCTTACCCTTCTCTTCACTCTGTCCCCCTTCTGCCTCCCTCCTTGTCCTCCCCTCCAAGGGCTATGTCAATATGTAGTTCTAAAGTGGTGGTTCTCCACCTTCCTAACGCTGCGACCCTTTAGCGGCTCCTCATGTTGTGGTGACCCCAGGCATAAAATTATTTCATTGCAACTTCATGACTGTAATTTTGCTACTGCTATGAACTGTAATGTAAATACCTGATATACAGGATGTCTGATGTCACAGGTTGGGAACTGATGTTCTGAAGGATTTTTGTTTCAGGGAAATATTCTTGAATTCTCATTTTCAGTATTTGATCTCCTCCTCTGCTGCTGCTCTGGGGAGAACAGAAGCCCCTGTTACACACGTTGCTTTTTCTCCCTACATCTTAGATATGTCATTAAGAAGTCTTTCTTGCCTTCATTAACTTGAACTAATTTTTCCTTTTTGCGTTTCTATGTCATAGGAGAATAAACATAGCCGTGACTCACACACCTTTCCCAGCTTCTCCATTTACCTGGTGCTTTATTATTTATCTTATTTCCAATCTTCTACTTCTGTAGCCTCGCCTCTGAATTTTATATTTTCATAATTTTTTTTTTATCGTTCCCTACATTTCCTTTTGCTCGTTGTGAAACGCTGGCCGCATTTCTCACCAGATTTTGTGGGCACATTTTACCAGGGACCTGCTTCTTCTCCTTGCAAGTGCACATTTTGTGAGAGGATTCCCTACAATAAGCCCCTTTTCTTGGGCAGTGGACAGGTCTTTCTCTTGTTTCTCAGCTCCAGAGCACCACCTCCTTCCTCTTCCTCGCCTTCTTCCCTACTTCCGCTCTTCCTTCTTGTGTACCCTTCTATCTTCGGCAAACACTGCCACCTCCATTTAAGAACACGGCGGCGTCACATCCGGCCTCGCCCCGGCTGCCGTTGCCTAGCCACAGTTTTGTATAAACCCTTTCTCTGCTGGTTCTGTCCCTGTTCCAGACCGTATTTCCAACATTTCTCTTCAGTGAGATGCTCTCTTCTGGGTGGAAATCTTGCTGTTTGTTTAGTGAGTTTAATTGTTCGCTGAAGACCCTTCAGATATCGCTCACGTTCTTGGCTCTCCTGAAAATAGGAGTGGGCGGGATCACGCCACATCTGCGCGCCCTGGACAGTCTTGTTCTTGGTCACACCGGATGCACCACCACGTCCTCCTATTCAGAGATCTGGTAGAACTGAATCACAGTTCTGAAAGTTGTGGCTGCTTAACATGAATAGATATACTAGCCACTTAGTGCACCCTGTAGGTTTAGATTTGACGCCTCAGTGAAGACATTAAAAAAAGCAATGGGTCAGACAGGAAAGAAGTTTGTAAAACACAATTCTTGGGGAAGAGGAATCTACGTGGGGTGCAGGCTGCACTTTTGAACTAGATGGTTAGAAAAGGTGTCTGAGGTGACCCTGAAAAGCCCAGGGGGAGAGAAACTCAGGCTATACAGCTGCAAGATGGCTCCAGAGAGAGGGGAAAGCAAGCCTGAGGGCCTAGGGCTTGAGCCCACTGGTTATGGTGTGGGTCACAATGAGTAAGTGGGCCCAGAGGTGGATGATGAAGGCATAGACGCTGAGGTGAGACAACCAAAGGCTATCAGGACAGACTCTCACAGAGCACTGCGCGAAACTGGAATTTCATTAGGGTGAGCAGGAAGGAGGAACGCACAGAAGAGGCAAGGTACCCAGGCAGAAACTGCCACATTGCTAAGGATGTCAGGAGGCATGGTGCGGGCTGGGTCCTGGGAGGCCCAGGGGCCTACAAGGCCGCTTGCTCTGCTGGAGTCAAATCTGCCTGATGCTCCCTGGGAGTTTTAACAGTGTGCTACTTTTATGATAATTACCTGCTGCGGCTTTATAGGCATCCTGTGTTTGATGTAACAATTTATGAACCGACGACATCATTTCACACCTTTCATCTTAAGGTTTTGAAGACAACAACAGTTTCTGCTCCGAAGAAGCCAATTAATTAATTTGATTTTGCCCTTTCATCAAAGGGTGTGTCACTATGTCCATTCCAGAACCGGTTATACTGAGGCCACCTGCTGCAGCGAGAGGTCCCTGGAGCTCTCACTGCCAACCACCACCACCCCAACCCCTGCCCCTGCATATTACAAACAGAATGTTTATTCCAGAGTGTCTTTGGACTTTGCAACTTAAAAGTAGATGAAAATGGAAATAGTTTGGTCTGGAATGTTAGGGGAACAGCTTTACAATTTGTGTGTGTGTGTGTGTGTGTGTGTGTGTGTCCCCATCCACTTACACGAATGCGAGTGTCCCCATGCTACAGCACGTGTGCGGTGTCAGAGCCCAGCCGCAGACGTGGTCCTAGCCCTGCACTGTATCTGAGCCAGAGCTGCTTGTTCTTGTTCACTGTGTGTGCCAGGACGGTTGTCCCCTAAGCTCCTGGGAATTCTCTCTTCTCTGCTTCCAAATTCTTTGTAGGTACGCTGGGGTTACACTACTCTGTTCAGCTTTATGTGTGTCCTTGGGATTTGAACTCAGGTCCTTACACTTGTATGACAAGACATTTTCCAGTGCCCCAGGTAGGACTTCTAAATAGAAAGTTGAGGTTTTTCTTTCTAGTTAAACTCAGAAATGGAGAGTCTAGAGACCCTCAACAGTGGGGCTATATCACACTTGTTTAATATGAGCTGATTTCAGTTCTACGCTTGGAGAGGAAAGGCAGGAGGGCTTCCCTGTGGAAAGTCAGTTTTATAGCCATTTGCCTAACACAGCAATGTTCCTACCCACTTGTGGGCATCTGCTGCAGTGGCACAGTGTCCTCGGTGGGGCTAAGGCTCTGTGTCAAGCTGCTTGCTTCTCCTGTCAATAGTTTTGGGTTCCTAATTTCAGCCACCGTTTCGTCTGCTATGCAAAAAAGTAGCAGTTTGATTCTTTGCTGAATGGAGCCTTACGCTCTGCCGTCCGAAAAGCCAGCGCTTCCTGCAGAGGCAGGTGCGGGAGCTAGACCTTATGGGCGACTTGGGGCATTTTTCAAGAGTAATATGACTTTATATGGCACGCCCTTCTTGTTTCGACTGTTTGCTGTCGGGGGTCTTAGGTTAAGGGTCAGGAATTCCCAAGTGAGTCTTAGAATAAGTGTGTGCTCCCAAGGAGGAGACTTTTAAGACCAGTGAACATTTACGTAATTTACCTTGACTATTGAGCTTCCAAGCCATTAGCCTGTGTGCCTGCGGGGGTGGGGTGTGTGTGTGTGTGTGGGTGTACCTCCAGGGACTTCAAAAGCAAGAGTGTCAAGAACTCTTTGGGCCCAGGGCAGGATTTAAAAGCTGTTTTTCCTGCAGCTTTTCACTGTTTTCTGCTTTCTCGGGGTGGGGGATGCAAAGCAGTGTCAGGCACGGCCTGGTGTGTGTTCGGTCTCTTATTGGTCTTGGTTTCAGAAACAGGCCAGCTGGCTGGTGAGGGGGAAGATGGAGCCCGGTGCATACTCCTTAGGTCGCTCTCCTTTTCCACTTCAACCCAGACTCAGAGGGGGCAGCGTCTGCAGCCGGCCCTGGCTGTCGTGGGCTTTCAGCATCCTGGATAACAAGATAAAGGGCAAAAGCTGAATTTTCTTGTGCCAAGAAGATCAAACCCAGGCTGCAGAGAGTGGCTAACGGTCCCCATTAACCTCTGTCAGTGCTAGAGTTCTGCAGTGGGAGTCTTGCCAGGAGCAGCCCTGAACAGAAAACAATGTTTGCCTGCCTCCACATAAGCACGGGATTGGGGCGTGGGAGTCATAGGAAAAGAAGCTGAAGCTGTTCCACGCCCAGCCCACGAGGGTAAACTCAGGGCTGAGTGCAGCATGCGAGAGGCTGATATGAGGCAGGAGCATGGTTGGTCCCATGGAGAAGTGGACAAGGGAAGTTTCTGCTTGTTGGGGTCCAGAGCCAGCTGGGAAGTGGGAAGTGTGATGTACTGCAGGCCAAGGAGTTGGGCATCTGCCTGCTGAGCATTGCTGCCACACTGCCCTCACCAGGCATCTGGGGGACTCATAGGATTCCACTGACAGTAAGATTTGTTCTTCATGCTGATGAGGACAGCATAGTCACCACGTGTATTGAGCCTGAGATATACCATGCGCTTTGTGGGACAGGAGATTCGAGCATGGATCACCCTGAGTATCATTTGAAGCCTTGTAAGGCTCCAAAACCACACCATAAGAGAGTCGCTCTCTTCCCTGGTGGGTCAGCAAGCCTGGGTTAGTTTCTCAGCTAGTGAGTGTGTGAACTAATGATTTTGAGTATTCACTACAGCCAGCCAAATAATCTGAAACGTCACCAAACTTGAGGGAGCGGTTGCTAGCAAAGGCATCTATCCCAAAGCAGAGAGCCATAAAAGGAGGTCAAGAGCCACACAGGTGACTCTGCTGAGGAACGGGCTCTTACTATCTGAGCAGTCACTGTTACCAGAATGGCTGCTTCTGACTCATATTTTTGACTCCCCCACTCAATCTTTTAAGTATTTCCAATCATTTAATATTAGAGAAGTCTGATAACTTCTTATAGGTTTCACTTTTGTTTCTATGAAAGTGAAATATAGCAGGTAAGCAAAATCCTAGGCTTAGGTGGGGTCTTGCCTCCTGCAATCAGCCTTTTAGATAGAGAAATAAAGTGCAATTTTTAGAGGGCCTTTTTTTCTTGAAATTTTTAAAAATTAAATTTAAATAAAATTTAAAATCTAATAAGCAGTGTTTCCGTGGATGAACTTTAGACAGTGTAGTTCTTCTCGTTTTATCTTGTTTTTAGCTACGCGCCTGTGTGTATCTCTGTGTGGATATGTGCACGTGAACTCAGGAGCTCAAGAAGGCCTGAATATATTTGAATTCCCTGGAAGCTGGGGTTACATGCAGTTCTGAGTCATCCCAATGCGACTGCAAGATCTTTTAACCACTGAGCTACAGCAGCCCCAAGAAGAGGATTTTCAACCATAAGCTATAACTCTACATGGTTCAAGACCAGAGTGAAAAAAATAATATATGAGACAGAATAGAAAAGTCCAGAAAGGATCAGAAAACCTCACATGTGTCAGAGAAGAGAACCCCTTACAGAAAACGCAGCCGTCATGCGGACTTGGTGTGAGTGGGTTATGGTAGAAAATGCAATTTACAGGAAAGAAATCTTCAAAGTCATTATATATGAATCCTACCACTGCCTCAATGGCCTGGGCCAGGACATTTTGTTCTGTTTCATCTCATTTTCTCATCTGTAGAATAGGACCGTGTATGCAAAGCCTTCTCAGACTCAAACATCTAAAACTAGGGAAAATCTCCCCAGTCAGTTTCAGTATTCAATGCCTATCAATCCCACACTGCTCTAGTGCAAAGTCAGGGTTATTGCTCTGCAGCATGTGGCCTAGGACAAAAGGCCAGACAGAGACTCCTTTATTGGCCTGACTTGACTCGGCAACAGTCCTTTTGAGTTTCCAACACGGCTTTTGTACTAGATTCCTCTGGTAACATTACAGGTATATTTAGGTTATATTTAAAATATCTACACATAGTCTCTCGGGTGGTGAGAAGGGGGCAGGGGAGCCATTCCTGGTTCCTCAGAAAATGCTGGATTTGAAAACTACATCCGGTAATATTGAACTTTGGATCACTCCCAGCTCCTGATAGGTGCTATATGACTAGAATGTTCCAGAGACTTAATCTAGTACGAGCTGAAGAAATCAAGAAGCCAGGGATCACAGTAGAGAGCAAGAAGATTTTTTTCAAAACAATCTCTTAAACCACAGACAATTTTATTCACAAATTTGAGACAGCATCACTTAGAGGTACCACACAGTGTCTTTAGGCTTCTTTAGCTTGTTGGGTGTCCTCTTTCAGACTAATATCTTTCAAATTAATATCAAATTAGTATCAACATGTATGTTGACAGCAACCAGAAATTTCCTGAGTCAGGATGAGCCAGAAAAAAAAAATGTTTAAATTGAAAAAGAAAACGGATTTGGCTAAGGAGCTCTGAAGGATTCCAGGAAGGAAAGTGACTTCAAGTTTTTAATGGTCTGGATCTAAATTTAATGTCTACAACAAGAAAACAGCAGGTGCTCGCGGCCATCCCCTGAGTTCGTTGACCATCCTACCGGTGAGCATGCAGTCACCCAAATGGCAGAGTCGATTCCCACTCCACGTGCTCATTTCCAGAGGGTGGAGGAGGAGACTCACATTTAGAGTCCCTTCCTATGTGTGCAAGCCACAAACGCCTTTTGAGAACTAGATCCGGATTCCAAGCAGATCGTGTCCTGTTTCCCTGGACCAAGTCAGTAGGACTTCGCCTCTAGTTGGCTTTTGCAGTACTGGATTTCAGTGCTGGTGAACACAGTGCCTACCTACGTCATACATGAATCTACCATTTCTGTCCGTGTCCTAGTCTCCTCAGAACCCAAAGCCACAGATGCTTTGACATGTCCAAGGAAAGTTGGGGAGACTTTTATTAGCTTTGATTTTGACTCCATTCCCATAAACTATGTAAAATGTGTCACTTATAAGAACAGCCCAGAAGAATAGCTGCAAATTATAATATAAAACAAGAACATGATGCCACAGAGAGACCTGGCTGTGGCAGACGCCCTGTCACGGGAATGATTTATAATCTGGAAATGCAAGCAGCAAGAGAGGCTAGGACCGCATCATCCGAGGCAATCAAATCCTGCAAATATAAAGCAATTTTGTATTCTCATTTCTGAGGGCTCCCCACAATAAGGACTCTTGTATGCCCAAGTTTAGTATTCAGAGCAGAAACCACAAACTCTAACAGCCCCTCCTGGTCAAGATTGTTAATCACAGTCCCCAGGCGCAGGCGGGCTGTCAGAGCATCGCTCCAAGCGGCTCGGGGTTTGCCTGTGTGTCAGCTCCTCTCTCCGCGAACTAGAAAGCGACGGTGGGTCAGACATCCATTTGCTTTGTATATTGATATAATTTCATCAGAATTTATGATGTGGGAGTTATTGCACAGGCAAGAAATGTAATCTAACCTTCATCTCACACAATGCGGCAAAGATATTATGTTCTCCAGAAAATATATCCTCACTTGTTGAGTCAGATCATGCACGTGGCATCCTAATGGACTTCAATATTTCCTTGGACAAGTCATTGCTTTTTGCGTGTATATTAAACTGGCTTGTGTAGAAACTTTTAAAAAAGTAAATAATGAAGAATTCTAATACTATTACGTCTTTTCATTTTCCTCGAGTTCTGGCATGTGTGTGCATTCTGGTAAATTTTAAACGTCTGTGTGTAGCTTGTCCTAATTTATCCAGCTCATATTTGGATTCTTAATATCTGATTATCGCAACGACACACAGGGATGATTCTCTTTAATCCTCATGAAGAGTTCACAGGACTCCAGTCCTTAAGCAGAAGACATGTCAACAGCCTCCCGAGACTGTTTTTTACAGTGATAGTCACACTGATACCATCAGTCCTGCCATTGTTTGGCTCTGAAGACAATTTTGATCATCTTGAGCTCTGCAGTTTCTGTCCATGGGAATTTGAATGTGAAATATGTCTCTAAACGAAAGCTTTAAAAAAATATCACTTAAGAGTTTCAGCTGGAGATAAACATTAAATTAAAATCTAAAGAAAGAAACGACAACTTAGAGATGCAGAGCCTCTCTGTGTGTCTACAGAAGTATCTTTCTGTAACGTTTTCTAGTTTCTGCTAAGGAGTGTGGCTGTGTTGCTCACCGCCCCTGCTTGATCCGGGCAGCAAGCATCACTGCTGCGGTGTGTGTCTCACACAAGCCAAGTTTCATCTAAGTGGGAGAAAGTTCACTTCAAATAGTAATTGTTCCTCTTCATGTAATATCTACTGCCTTGCTGCCGATGTCACAACCCGCAGGCTGAGTTGCAAGGGAAGGGGTTTTATTTTGGCTCATGGTTCCGGAGGTGCAAAGGTCAACAGGGGCACATCTGGTGCTGGTCTTCTTGGTGGCAGAGTCAGGGTGGTCGGGGTGTCCATGGCAGGGCTCAGGCAGCACATGCTGTGTGTGTACCTTCCTCTGGCTTCTCTTCCTTATCCCTTATTTCTTCTTCTTCTTCTTCTTCTTCTTCTTCTTCTTCTTCTTCTTCTTCTTCTTCTTCTTCTTCTTCTTCTTCTTCTTCTTCTTCTTCTTTTTCTTTTTCTTCTTCTTCTTCTTCTTCTTCTTCTTCTTCTTCTTCTTCTTCTT
>OU015757.1:77488536-77513346 GCA_907169655.1 Acomys percivali | reverse complement strand
ACACACACACACACACACACACACACACACACACACACACACCTTTGGTTGTCATGATTTATCACTTGAAGTCATTCCCTCTAGGCAGAATCTCTCACTGAACCTGGACCTAGGCTGGAGGCCCCCTAATTCTCCAGTCCGCACCAGCCCTACGGCACTGGGGTCACAGGCGCCGGTGGCCACGTCTCACTGTCTTGCAGATGGTGGCATCCAAACTCAGCTCTCCAGGGTTATGCAGCAGGCACTTCTACCCGCTGAGCCATCTTTCTGGTCTGTGCCGTCTTCTCTGAAAAATCACCGTCTGTTTTACCCGATCTCTAATGGATCCCTAAGGCTTTTTGTTTTCTTCATTTCTTTTAAGAATTTCTATAAAGATACCAAACATAAGGCACTCCTCCTAGAAGTACACACTTGAGTCACTGGACTATTTTAACTAACAAAAGAGCAAGTGTTTGCCACACATCTAGTCTTCTTCAAGAGGAGATATCCATATCCACATTGACCCACCCATGGTGACCAAAGATGGAGATTACACACTATAGTTCTCAGCTGGGGGTGCAGCTCAGTTGACAGAGAGCTGCCTGGCATGCATAAACCTGGGTTCAATCTGCAGTACCACAGCCTTGGTTGAGAGAGAGACAGGGACAGAGACAGAGACACAGAGAGAGACAGAGAGAGACAGAGAGAGAAACAGATAGAGAGACAGACAGAGACTGAGTCTGAAACAACCAGGGTTTTAGCTCACACTCTAGGGGCTAGGTATGTGGCACGTACTCACAGCTATGATGCTGGGATTGGATTGGATTGTCTTACAACAAAGCCATTTAAGGGCTAACTCAGCAGTTACAGGTACTGGTTGCCTTCCCATAGGTTCTTGGTCTGATTCTCAGCACACATATGGGGGCTTATAACTGTCCACAACTCCAATTCCAGAGGAATCCAATTCCCTCTTCTGGTCTCTGCAGGCACCATGCACTCACAGGTTACACAGAGATGCATGCAGGCCATTCAAATGATGATGATAGTGGTGGTGATGATGATGATGATGCCACCATTTGAAAATCTGTGAGTGAGCCATAGGTAACCATTTAAACCTGTTTTGCCTGGGTGGAGCTTTCTTTCTAACATAATACCTTGCTGATGGTACTTAGGCCTTCAGCTTAAAATGGAAGCACAAGATGTAAAGATGATAGCTAAGTGTTCAACGTGGATTGAGAGTGTAGCTTAGCGAAGAGGCTGTGTCCTCATCCTAAACGTGCCCTATGATAAAGAAATCAGTCAGCTTCCCCCCCCACCCCCCCACCCCCGCCGGCAATTTCCCAGCTCTGTATTAACTATCCAGATTAATGTCAGATCATACCCCAGGAATTATTCATGAAGTCTCTCTGCACAATGTAACTGCAGGGCTTGGCATCCAGAGTGGAGTCTCGACATTTTATAGATTAGTTTCTCTTCCTGTCCCATGGAAGAGACAATGATCTGAAGTGACTTAGTCTAGGGAGGGAAAGGAGTTGTGATTTCACATGAAAAGACATTTGTCAATTGAGAGGTCCCGAGTCTCGCTTACATGTGCCTTGGGAGAGTGGACCGCAGCCTCGCTGTGGAGACAGATGTCTCTGGGCCTGTGAATGGTGACTTTTATTGTGCCTCTTTTCTGGGTGAACAGAGGCGGTTTATCTACATTTAAGAATTAGTCGTATCAAACAGCAGCTCAGCTAATCTCTACCACCACATCACTCAGTGTAATGTGTTCAGGCAGACGGGGATACCTGGCTGTTTCCAGGCAGGCAATGACCCTTCAAAGAGTATTCAGTGGAATCCAAAGAGTTATACTTGAGACGTCTAATGCCTTACCACAGACATCAAGCCACTTCCGTGACTGGCCTTCCTGGTGAGATTATAGATTCAGATTGTTTGGGTTGTGACTTTCTGTGTGTACTTGTATGGGTGCACATGTGATTTGGAAAACACGTGTATGTGTGTGTGTGTGTGTGTGTGTGTGCATGTGCCTGCGTGTGTGTGTGTGTGTGTGCATGTGCCTGCGTGTGTGTGTGTGTGTGTGCATGTGCGTGTGCGTGTGTGTGTGTGTGTGTGCGCGCGCGTGTGCCTGCGTGTGTGTGTGTGTGTGTGTGTGTGTGTGTGTGTGTGTGTGCATGTGAGGAAGCCAAGAAGACAGCCTCAGGTGTCATTCCCAAATACCATCTACTTTGTCTCTTGAGACGGAATCTCTTCCTGGCCTGGAACTTACCAGACAGGTTGCACTCTCTGGCCAGTGAACTCCAGGGACCCAGCTGGGCTAGAAGTATGTGGCACCAACATGTGACTTTGAAAATATTGGTTCTGGGGGTCAGATTTGAGTTCCCGTGCTTGAGGGACAAACGGTTGAACAGCTCAGCTTTATCCAGATCCCAAGGTTGTGACTTTTATTATTATTGTTTTTCCAAGACAGGGTTGCATGTGACTTTTAAAGGTGAAGAAAGGCAATTAAAATTTTTCTTTCTAAGTGGAGTTCTCTTATTATACTATGTTCACTACAAAGATAATAGTCATGGACTATTTTCCATGGGTTCCTAAGGTTTGTGGGTGTTTTATTTTCAATATTATAAATAAGTTTATATCTATAGATATGAACATATTAATTACAAATATACTTATGCATATATTATATCTACTTATACTAAATAAATATTTTATTATGGCTCTAATTAAAACTTCTTCTGCATAAATTTAACAGAACATTTAACAAAATAAGTGATATACTGGTCTAATAAGAACTTACATTTTCCTCCTAATTATATTAAATTAAGCTGCCAAGTGACCTCTTTGTCCCAGATTTGTGGTCAGTAGTTAGCAGCTTGATAGGTTTTCTAGCTACAAGAATCTTTAGCTCTGTGAATTTTTTTCTAGAAGAACTCTTAAAATACTTTTTCTTTGAATTCAAATAAACTTTTCTTGTCTATGCACCCCAATTATCAAGTCAACCATGTTTCCCCCATGTATAAGTGTTCTGCCTACATGTACGCCTGTGCAACACGTGGGTGCCTGATGCCCACAGAGGCCAAAAGAGGCCATTGAATCCCCTGGAACTGGAGCTGCTGATGGTTGTGAGCTACCGTGTAGGTGCTGGGAGCCCAACCCAACCTCTGCAAGAGCAGCCAATGCCCTTAACACTGATGCATCTCTGTTCCCAGGACCACATTTTCCATTACCTGTTCATGAGCTACATCTTTCTATGGTATTTGCATAATATAGCTATACATGTGTGTGCATACACATGCACACGCAGAGATATCTATATTGCATATATATAGGTATATGCAAATTATTGGGAAACCATCTGGATGATTTTAATGCATAATTTAGATTCCTAAACAACACCATTCTCACATGTATCTCATTTTTCCTAGACTGTGTGTTTTTTAACTTTGACCTAAAATAATTATTGAGAAAGCAGTGAAAAAAATCCCCAAGAGTAGAATTTCCATTGCTAAAAATAGAGGTTCAACACACACTAATGAAAAAATGGGCCATCATTGCAAACTTTTCTGTGATCCAAGAATGTTAACCTCAAGTTGTTTCCTTCCATGGAAATTCATTAAAGAAAAACACAATCCAATATACCACAGATTCTAATAATTTAACTTGAAGTCTTATACAGATACAATGTATCTTGGCCTAATAGGCCCTATGCAATTATTTTCTACACATCACTTCAGCTATTTGGAAGATTTAATAGGAGGGAAGATTCATTATATACTGTGCACACTCTGCACATCTGTATTTTATACCTACAGAGACTCCTCTTCTTAGCACAGAAAAAAATATCTCCTGGAAGAGCTGCAATATCCCCAGTCACTCTTGAGCGGCCCTTAAGGGTGTTTGAGGTAGCACCTCCGCATGCCTACCAGCACACTTTAATTCTGAGAACTCTTCAGGAACATTCTGCACCCACAGTGGCATGGGATTTTATTCTGAAAATGCAATTCTGTTTTTTTACAAATGAAGCTTGGAGCACAAGGCTGAGATGCTCCACTCTGCCCGTACTGTTGAGTGGGTGTTGTAGAGCCCCTGTTGGTCTTTGGTGCACAATTATATCTTTTCCAGTTGGTGGTTTTCTTTTTAATTTTTTTACATGTAGTATGTGTGTGTATACACACACACACACATGTGTAAACTTGTGCACCACAGTGTGCACATAGAGGTCAGAGAACAATTGGTGTGGCTTCTGGGGATAAGACTTGGGTCCATCAGGCTTGGTGATCAGTGCCTTTATCCACTGAGCCATCGCATCAACACCAACTATCATTTTTCTTAGGTGTAAAGGGTTCACTCACCTTGGATTCCGAGGACATGACAGCTCTTCTATCATTCTTTTGGATCAATATGGTGCTTTTAAGCATGGAGATCTCTCTATAAGTAGGAATCTCTTGTTAGTTAGAAGTCAGCGCCTCTGGAGACATGACTCAGTGGTTCAGAGCACTGGCTGCTCTTCCAAAGGACTCTGGTTCACCCACATGGCAGCTCACAACTGTCTGTAGCTCTAGTTCCAGGGTACCCGACACCAACATACATAAAACAAAAATAAATAAGTCATTTTAAAAATAAATAAAATTAAGAAAACAAGTAATAAATTTTAAATAAAGGAGGCAGGGGCAGAGACAGGCATGTCTCTATGAGTTCAAGGCCAGCCTGGTCTACAGAGTGAGTTCCAGGACAGCCGGGGCTGTTACAGAGAAATCTGTCTCAAAAACCAACCAAATAAATAAAAATAAATAAAAAAGAAGGAGGAGAAATCAGTCCCCATCCCAAGTGGGACTTGTTTTGTTATCCCTTTGACCATCAACTTGTTCTTTGCTTTTAATCACATGTTTATTGATCGTATTTCCCATCAATCTCAAAGCGTTTCTATTGCTCTCTCTCTCTCTCTCTGTCTCTCTCTGCCTCTGTCTCTGTCCTGTCTTTCTCTCCCCGTGTGTGTGCGTGTGTGTGTGTGTGTGTGTGTGTGCGTGTGCGTGTGCGTGTGTGCGTGTGCGTGTGCGTGTGCGTGTGTGTGTGTGTGTGTGTGTGTGTGTGTGATGAGTGTGCACAGAAGCTAGAAGAGGGTGGTGGACACCCGAAGCTGGAGTACAGGCGGCTGTGAGGTGCTTGTGATGTGTGTGCTGGGAACAGATCTTAAACGCTGAGTCTGCTCTGAGCCCTGGGCCACGTCTGCCCTCTTATATCTTCCTCCTCTCTCTACTCAGCCTGGGGCCTGTAGGCACTGAGTAGGCAGTTTATTTTAAAGTTTATTAGGTGCCTGAGTGGATACGCGAACTGCTCTTTAATGCGTGCCTGATAGGTGGAAGCGATTTACCTGCTAACCTCCCCTCACAGTCCTGCAGGAAGAGGCCAACAACCCTTGCCAAGCCAGCCTTTTCCTCAGAAGCCATCAGATAAAGTGTGTGATCCATTGCGTGCGTCAGACTTTTGCTGCCAGAGGAGGCAAAGGAGGCATTCCTCTAAGTAATCTCTCACTGAAAGTTATATCTCCTTCCTTGGAAATGTGCCCAGTCTTAATTTAGAAGCTATAGGTTTCATCCCATTGGAGTAAATGTTAAAATTCTGAGGGGGGAAAAACTCAGAAATATCTCCTCCGCTTCCTACTACACTGTGAGCATTAATTTTGGATCTTTCATTTGATACTCCCCAACACTTGTGAATATTGCCAATGTGCAAAGCACCCACTTGTGTGTGCAAATGGGCTAAATCCCTGTAACTGCAGAGGCTCACATTGTTGTAGCTGCAAGGAAGAAATACAGACACAAGTCATTTGGAGGAGGAGGTCCCCTCAGTCACAGTCACAGGGGAGGGGAGTAAGGGGGAAATGGAGGGAGGGAGGGATGGGAGGATACAAGGGATGGGGTAACCATTGAGATGTAATATGAATAAATTAATAAAATATATTTAAAAAGAAGTTATTTGGCTTGTCTAAGGTTGCCCAGCCTGTAGCTGCCAGAGAAGGCTTTGCACCCAGGCAGGGTGGCTCTGTGGTCTTACAGTGCATAATATTTTCATGCTATCTGGATGTTGTGAGGAGGACCTTCTTTGGGCAGTATTTTCCCCTTGTTGCCAGATCACTGGCACGCGGGCAAGAGTCTGTAACAGCAGCCGAGTGTCAGAGCTGGAAGGCTGGAAGTGTTAGAATGTCTTGTGGGTCTTACTCAAACGAATTATTTCCAAGTTTGTTTTCAAAGTAGTTACCCTTGAAGATGAAACAGGTAGGATTAACTGGTGATGAGAAAAGCACATTCCTAAAGTCTCTGGGGGAAAGATACTTTTTATTTTTATATATTTATTTATTTAAAGAGGGTCTCACTCTGTGGCCTAAATTAGTCTGGAGTTCACTGTGTAGCTAAGACCGGCATCAAAACCACAGCAAACCTCTTGCCTCCTATGTATGAGGATTACAGGTAAGATCTAAACAAAACACGACGAAACAAAACAAAAACCCGTTGCTTGTTATTTCAAAATCCATGGGTCTTAGAGAACCTTATGGCCATGTTTGAGCACCTCGGTAAGTATTCCTTGCTCCGTCCAGCAGAGGGCAGGCGAGGTAACAAAAATGTCTAGCTAGGCTAAGCTTGCACTACCTAGGCAAGAGACAGCTCTGGGCACTTCAAAGCCACAGGCTGAAGACGCCAGATCGCAGGGCCCAGGAAAGAATTTTGTTTTTAAAAAATTTCTTCTTTGCAAGGCAAAGGCATTTCTAGGCAAGAAAGAGTTCTTGACAGAAGGACTTGACGCTTCTCTGTCATGGTTTGGATACTGAGTGTGTAAAGAAGTTGGGGTTGGGGTGTTAAATGTGAAATCGGGACTGCTTCTTCCCTGGAGCTCTGGCAAAGACCATTTTTATTAAAGAAAATGAGCAGGAGCCAGCTGAGAGCAGGGGAGGGAAGCGAACCGGTAAGAAACCAGCGTTTCAGTGGAAGAGACGAAGGGGAAGTTTAAACTCTTTTCTAAGAGAAAATTTACTTTTAAATTGTTTTACCATCATTTTCACCCTGGTGGTGGTAAGATCACGTTAGTTCCTGGAATCCTGTCCCTTCTTTGCAACTTTTTTTGCACCTGTGACCAACGTTCAACTCTCTGTTTTCAGACTCGTCATTATCTTGATGTTCTTGTTCCGTGACATACCAGGCTTGGGCTCCCGAGTCCATTGTCTGTTTTCACAGGAAGCCTTCTTCCCAACCGTCGGTTCTCTGCTGGGGTTACATAGTGTTGTCATGTGCGAACTCTTTTGAACTTGAAGTTATTTTGAAAACATGCGGTGTGTGTCTTATAATACGAGACAAAACTTCGGTTTTAAACTGTTCCGGCACACTCTCAAGGCTGATCCGTGAAAGCCACGACTCCACACAGACAGAGAGGCTGTTCACTTCTACGGCACCCACTTTTCCCTCCAGAATGTTCCTTGGAGCGTGTTGTGGATAATATTGAACTAAGTCTTCAGACTGTGGCAGGGAGACAGCAGTACAATTTGATGTATTTTATTCCTGTAGTTGAACAGCGTAGCCTGACCAAAGGTGGGGCGGGGCGGGCTCCTCTTTTTGACAATGACGCATTAATCCTAGCGATAACAAATGAATAGAGGCTGGAGCTAACTTCAGAGCAGTAATAACAACCAGGCTGTCATCGCTATATGGTTGTAGTAGAATTACCAGAAGCTTTCTCAGCGCTATTGGGTAAAGGAAGGGTCTGCTCTTAAAAAATACAGGACAGAACCTCGAGTCTGACAGTTAGGGGTCTCCAAAGCCCCTGATACCCCGGCAGCTTCCTGTTCCTTTGCCATGGCAGGTGAGTTCTTCATCTGGAATTCACCAGAAAGGATGCAGCTGAGAGCTGAGCTGTCCTTCAAAGGCACAATTCACAAATATATTTCTGTGCAGAAAAGTAGAAGTAGCAGGTAGAAACTTCAATCAGCGCGTTTGGACCCCAAAACTATGACGGTGCCACACCGGTGTCATTAAAGCTAACGAACCATATTAAACGGATATTAAAATATGGGCTCCTTTGCATACCGTAATGAGCAAAGCTGCTTTTAAGTTTCTCCCCGTGCTTTGCGTTGAGGTGACATTTACATTCCCAAACTTTGAAGTCGGAACAAAACGCACAGGTAGAGGGTACTGGATCAAATAGTAATCAACTTCAAAAAGCATTTTGGCTGTTGGATGTCCCTGGGCTAATTTCCTCTAGACATTTTAAATGTAAATGTCTAAACTCATTTAAAAATGGTAAATTGGTCTAGGTTCAATCAAAAAGCATCCTGACACAGAACAGGGAGACTAGGCTAATTGTCATTTGTTTGTCAAATGAATTCCATTTGGAAAGCAATGAAACCTCCAAGCTAATTCTTTTAAGGTGAACTGGTAGTTGTATTATCAGTTAAATGCAGTAAAATGCATAATCATAGGATGATAATGGAAACTGAACCAGTGTTAGCGCTGGGGCTCTGGCCGCCACAGGGCATGGAGCGATGCAACTTAAGAGCTGTAATGTTGCCTTGGCCACAATGGTACCGAGTCTGGTCTTTAGCCTTACAGATACTTTCTTTGCATTTTAAAAAACTTTATCAAAGCACCATGGCAATATAGGAAATGTCAAAGTGAAATGCACTGTAGGCAAATTGAGATTTCATTAAGTTTAAATTTATTGCTTTTGACTGATGTATTACCATGCTTGTTAAGAGGCAGTAATTTGGAATATCTGTCTGCTTGGTGAAATAGCTTTGTCTCCCCGCGAATTATTTTGTATAGACTTTGAAAGGCCGCAGCCATTCCAAGTCAGGGTGGACGACTGTTTTTTAGTAGTGTTTTGAAAATGGTGCTTGTGCTCTGGTGGACACCCGCATGCATCCTGAAAATCGTGTAAATACATTGGATTAATGGGGGAACTCAAATACGTGGGGTTTTCATTGAGTCCTCACATGTTTTGCAGTTGTCTCTGCTAATCCACTTCTCCATGTGTGCGGATGGGAGAGGGGGCTGATGGGTGGTGCGTGAGGGGTGTGTGCGCCATGCCCCAGTTACCAGAAAAACAGAGCTCTATGAGGAATCACTGGAAATAAACCTACGACTGGGATATTTTACAAGCAAAGAAAGGCAAAGTTAGAAGTCACATGACTTTGTAAGAATTGCACTGAAACCCATAATTCCTGTGGCCACTTGGGTCTCAGCTTCAGGGTTGCTGCTGGGGCTGGTGCTTAACTCAAAAGCTGCCAAACTTTTCATGAAAAGCCTATGGTGGCTTGAGTATGGCTTGGCATGTGCGTGTGCTGGAGGAAATGTGTCACCGGGGTGGAAGGGGGTGGGGGCTGAGAGGGGTGGGCCCTGATGTTTCAAAGACTCACACTGTCCTTAGGTTGCCCTTTCTGTTTCAAGCTTGCATTTTAAGACATGAGTGAGCCCTCAGTCCCTGCTGCTGCCCTGCTTCCCCACTGTGATGGCGATGGGCTTTCTTTCCTCTAGAACTGTCAGCCCAAACAAACCCTTCCTTCTATAGGTTGCCTTGATCATGGTGTTTTATCACAGCAACAGAGATGTAACAACAACAACAACAACAACAACACACACACACACACACACACACACACACACACACTAGGCCTAGAGGCAAAACTGGTGTTACATAGGTACATGCACAGTTACTGTGGTGAAATTAATAATAGAACAGTTGAGTGACTTTTAATGCTTTCCTCAATATAGATCTACTAGTGGGAAGAAAAGAATTCTTTTTAGGGAGGAAAACATTCCTTTGGATTGAAGTTCAAATGTAAAACTATCCCCAGCTCATACGGCCATACAAAAACAGGCCGTGGGTTGGAGTTGACTTCAAGCCCATTTCTTACAGATCCCCGAAGCGTGTTAACGCATCATACTGTTTGGTTTTCTCCGTTGGACAGAAGGCTCTGGAACTGCCCTCTGGCTTCTAGTTTTGATTATCCGTCAGCCCGTGTCAGAGAAGATTGTTCTATGAGAACGGAGGTCACATCCGTCTCCCTTTGCATCCCCAGGTCGTGGAGAGTGGGTGCCAGAGTCACGGAACGGTGGCAATCATTTGGTTGGCATTTGATAACACAGAGTGAGTCTAGATCCTGTAGCCAAATGAGTAGATAAGAAGCCACTGCTGGGCAGTGGGGGCTGCACGCCTTTAACCCCAGCACAGAGGAGGCAGCAGCAGGTGGATCTCGTAAGTTTTAGGCCAGTGTGAGCTACAGAGCGAGTTCCAGGACAGCCAGAGAAACTCTGTCTTGAAGGGGGAGAAAAAAGGTATAGTGCCTCCCAAGGGGCAGGAAGTGTCATTTCTCTGTTAGATTCTCCACTAATGAATATACTATAGGGGCTGGAGACATGGCTCAGCAACTAAGAGCACCGCCTGCTCTTGCATAGGACCAAGGATTGATTCCCAGCACCTACATGGAAGCTCACAACTGTTTGTAACTCCAGTTCCAGCGGATCCGATGCCCTCTGTTGACCTCCGACAGGCACCAGGCATGCACATGATGCACAGTCATGCATGCAGGTAAATCACTCATACACATAAAATAAGAAAATCTTAAATTTTTTACATGTACACACATATAATCACACACAGTATATATGTATATATATATGTATATATAAGTATATATATACACACACACACACACATACACATACATACAGCCTTTGCAGGGTACATATCTACTTATTTGCTTGCATTTTGTATTTCCATATACCCCGACTGGCTGGTTCTAAATCTCCTCCATGAATATATTGACATCGAACATAAGCCGTGTTCTCCTGGAAGTAGCGCAGTGGCAGGGTAGCTGCCCAGAGGCCAGCTCACCTACGATCAAGGCCATGGGATAGTTGTAAGTGGCCACACATTGCGTTAAAGATATGCCGTGTTCTGGGTAATCAGCACTTCTGTGTAATCATAACATTGTGATGGAACCTAGGGACTGGAAACTGGCATATGTCAGAAATAACCTGAGGTTCAAGCCATTTACAAAGACAAAGATGAGAACCAAGTGGAGGCGCGGCACTTCGTGTCCCCTGGGAGGCCCAGTGTCTTCTTACCTTGTCACTCCGCAGTAGGGTCTGGACCCGCTCTATGCCTTTCAAACGCCAGCTGCACCTGTGTCACACTATCTTTGCAATTTACTCAGTTTTAACTGATTAAGTCGCCTATTAACTATATTTTCCCTTGTGCTAGACATTTGGTTTGTATATGGCAAGAAAGGCACCCCCAAATAGGAATCTTGCATTTTTTTAAAAGTTGGAACTAAACTTACTTTATCACATTCCATGACCACGGTGACAAACTGAAGCTAGCGATGGCTCTGCAGAGGGTGTGACGCTAACCCACCCATGGAGACTGTTTGGAGACAGGTGCTATTCCATAAGCCAGAACTGAGGCAAGGCATTGCTTGAATCTTGCTAATCAGAAAATTAAATCAATTCTCATATTCTAATTAATTGATAATTCATGAAAGGTTATCATATTCACATTGAGGAATTACATCTTTACCAAAAATTCTGTGGCTTTCTCGGTGTTATCCATAGTTTCTTGTATTTATTAAAATGTTACCGGATAAAAGGATTATATTTATAATATATTTATAATTCTCACAGTGATCCACTGGGGTTTGCATCGGTAGCTCCATTAGCAGACTTGAAGAACCAGATGGCTTGTCTCATGTATGTTTATGAACTCAAGTTTGTCCGCTTAGCCACTGGCAGGCTAAACAGAAACGTTTGCTGTGGTTCCGGGATAAAATTGTGTGGTTCCAAATCCAGGTGGCATAATACAAAATAAAAACTTTCTAAGTATTTGATCAATAGGGCCAGTCAGGCCAAATGTGTATTTTTTTTTAGGAGCACAAATGGAGTTTTGATGAAGAGAAATATTGAGTTTACGACCATCTAGCCAAGTTGACTGCTATGCCAACCAACCAATGCACTCACGTGGCAGACACGCTGACTCCGTGTCGCTCTCCAGCAATGGTTTACAAATGCAGCCTCCAGACCGCTGAGTTAGGTGTCATCTGGGGATTTGTTTTTAAAAATACAAATTTGTTTCTTTTCTTTTTCCCCTTTTACTGAAAATAGATTTTTTTTCTTACATAATATATCCTGATTACAGTTTACCGTCGCTCTTCTCCTCCCAGCTCCTCCCCTCCCACCTGGAGCCATCCCCTTTCTATCTTTCATTAGAAAGAAAATGGACTTCTAAGGGATAATAATAAAATAAGATAAAACAAAGGCTAACATAGCGGGATAGGGGAAACAAGACAGAAGGGAAAGGACTCAAGGAAAGGCCCAGTAAACATGAATAGATGAAGGACCCATTTGTTTGCACACTCAGGGATCCCATAAGAACACTGAACTAGCAGCCACGAGCAGCAAAGGACCTGTAGGGTAAAAGAGATTTTATATAGGATCCCGCACCCTGTGTCTACAGGGACTCTACTGTACATGCAGACTGAGGAGTCTCCACTTCAGATACGTGCTACCCCAGAAGTCTGCTGGGGCTCACAACCTCCACACAATTCCACCTCCAGGACTTAATTGATTTCCTCTCCTGCTGCAGGCTTTGCTCCACTTACATTGTCAAGAAACAGAAGCAAAAATCCCAGACTGCTTAAAAATCCAACTCCGCCAGGTATACCCCAACAAATGCAGCACACGGTCAGGTCAGTCACCATGTTTTAAGCATAGATCATGGGAGGTTAGCTGCCAGACTCAGCATTAGCTTGACAAGGCTATAGATTCCTGAGTTTAGCTGACTTCTATTGACCAGTTTCAGAATTTAGTATGTTTCTTTTCAAATGTGGTCGTCTATGAACAATATGAATGATAACTCTTTTGTTTTTTGGTTTTATTTGTTCTGTTTTTCGAGACAGGGTCTCTCTGTGTAGCCTTTGCTATCCCAGACTCACTTTGTAGACCAGGCTGGCCTCGAGCTCACAGCGATCTGCCTGCCTCTGCCTCCTGGAGTGTTGGGATTTCAGGCGTGTACTAACACACCCGGCAGAATGATAACTCTTATTCAAAGGGCTGCACGGTTGGACACAGTCTTAAGGAGGGGAAAAAGCTCCCTCTTCAGATGGCCGTTAAAAGGCTGCAGGGCTTGGAGTGTCCTGGAGAATGCCGGATTCGTTTGAAGGTACAATTTTTGAATTCAAGAAATAATGGAGCCATAAGTGGCTCATAAAAAATTATTAGAGTGCTAGTTCTTGAGGGAGTGTCTTCATTTTGATCCTTCTCTTCTATCTTATGACGTCTTTTTGGGACGATCCCAGGTTGGGTAGCTGGTGAAAGAAAACTAATGTTCTACTTGGCAGGCTGCTGCCGCTCTACCTGAGGGGACATGAAAACCCTGTCCTGAGTGTATCTGCCAAAGATCCTGTCCATTAGATTAAGTCAGTTGGATGTGGAAAATACAATTTGCAAATTCATGTATGGGAATACACTCATTTATGGAAATACGTGTTTCCAGGCCAGAGCTAGTCAAGGCTATAGAGAAATGGCAGCCAGTTCAACTTAGTCACCTGCCTGTGTGAGGTGATCTGACGTTTAGCTTGGATACTAGCTGTAACAATTTGTTTTAGAAAGGAAGTTATTTCATGCCAAATTAGAACGCATGAAACAGTGTAACATAAATTACACTTTCAAAGTAGCTGTTAGTGTTTTAAGAGGGAAAAGGAAACATCACCTTCAGTGAGTTTTACCTTTTTCATGTTATCTCTCAATATGTTTTTGATTAATGAATGGTCTGCAGACCATGTTTATTGTAGTTCTGAAAAGAGAGACTGCCACTCAGGCAGGGAAAAAAAATAGATGTTTCAAATCACTAGCAGTGATAAGTGGCCCTGCGCGAATAAATCTGACAGAGGGAGGTGCTACGAAGTCTCTCTATTAGCATTGCGACACCTTGCAAGAGGGGACTTGTGCTGGGGAAAAGTTGGGAGCCATGTGACACATGAGAAGAGAAGAGCCTGCAATGGATTGCTTTCCACTCTGCACACGCACGCACACACGCACAACCCCCCGCTGTTCAGCCTCCGGCCTGTAGCCGTGGAGAAGTAAGAAGGAAGGTCGCCAGGTTCTGGGTCTCCAGCTCCTGTCCAATCTACAGACAACACCTCATGTAGCCGAACAAAATATCACCTGTTGGTCATCAGTATCAGGGAAATTTGCATGGCTGCCTCTGGCGTGCGAAATCAGCCCTCACTGAGGCAGACATTTGGAGGCAGATAAAGCCTAAGAAGAATGCCTCTTTTTTGACTTAGAGATTACTGTAGATGAGAACCCATCACGGCCATTTTAGGGAGACACTTCTCCATTACAGATAACCGGGATTGGTCCTATCAGCTTTCCAAATAATGGGCCCCTTTAGTTCAGCCACCATCACTTATCAGCTACATTAGTTTAAAACCTGCAATTTTGAACTTCACATTATTGAGCTTTAGAAAGATTAAATTACTGAACTTTTGTTGGTGAGTATCTCTGTGAAATTTTCTGAAAAGGATAGTCTCTGTTCTTTAGGGGACAGTGAAGCCAACCTGCATACTTTATTGATATTTACAGGCGTACAAATGGCTGTGCTAATGCACTCTAATGCCTGCCTGCTTGATAGGGAACCGCAGCTCTGCTCTGGGCCTTTCTCTTTCTTTTTCTCTTTTGAGATAATGGGGAGGACTATAGTCTCTTTGTGAGCTTAATCCTCATGACTGCTTCCCTCCTCCCCTGCCTTCCTTTCCCCAAAGCCTTATTTATAAGAAGCCTTACACCAAAACTTGCCTTTGAAAATTGCTCCATGGTTGCTTCTGCTGTGGGCATAGTCTCTGCAGGGTTTGAACACCAAAAACAGGCCCCAATTTGCTCTCCTCTCCTCCATCTCTTCTTCATCCTCCCATGACTTTGTGTGTGTGTGTGTGTGTGTGTGTGTGTGTGTGTGCGCGCCACAGGTCAGTCTCAGGTGTTATTCCTCAGGGTTGCGGTTCATCTTGTTTTTATTTTGTTGTTGTTGTTTTTCTTCCCCCCTTCTCTCCTCTCAGTGCCTCCCGCCTAGTCTCTTCCCTCTCCCCCATATTTGCTTCTCCTTCAGTTCCCTTCAGAAAAGGGCAGGCTTCCCAGGGACATCAGCCAAACATGGCCTATCATGTTGTAACAAGACTAGGTCCATCTCCTCATTTTAAGTCTGGACAAGGCAACCCAGTAGGAGGAAAAGGGTTTCAAAAGCAGGCAAAAGAGTCAGGGACATCCCCCCACCACAGACCTCCAAGCTCCCAGTTGCCCCCCCAGCTCTTAGCCCCCCCTGGCTCCCAACCCCCCCATCCTGCTCCCACTGTTAGGAGTCCCACAGGAACACTAAGCTATGCAGCCTCAACCTCCATGCAGAAGGCCTAGTTCAGACCCATACAGGCTCCCTGCTTGTTGACTGAGCCTCTGGGTCTCTCCCTGGCCTGGGGCTTGCTGATTCCGTGGGCTGGCTGTCTTCTCTCCCTCGTGCTAGGATTACAAGCAGGAGCTACCATGCCTGGTCTTCTGCTTGAGTTCTGGAGATCAAACTCCAGTCCTCATGCCTGCAGGACAAGCACAGCAGAGAAATCTCCCCCACGTGGGCTGGTCTTCTCAGTAGCTCACATGAGAAATAGGGACACCGACAGTGCTCCGCAGGCAAGCTGTCCCCCACAGGCTGAACACTAGAGGAAGTGATTCGGCCTCCAAGCAATGGTGACTGAATGGCTTCAGGGTCATTTTTACAGACATCTTGCCTGTTGGTTTTAGCAGGGTTTTTGTGTTCTCTGGTTAACAGAATCTTAGTGAGCATCTAGAGCTGACTATCTAGTTTTGAGCAAGAGTAATAAATGTTGTTCTGGGAATACTGGGCAGAATTAAGAGACGACCCACTTGGCCTGACATTTGCACACGAGAATAAGCTAATTTATGGCAAAGATGGAAGTAGGACCAGATTATCCCTGCCACAGTGAATAATAACACCATGAATTCCCCCAAGAAGGGAAAGAATATGCATGTGTGCAAGATGGTGGGTGCGGCTTGTCAAACACACACACACACACACACACACACACACACACGATACATATGCATACACACAGACACACACAGACACATGTGCACACACACAGACACACACAGATACATGCACACTCACAGACATATGTGCACACACACATACACAGACACACACACACAGACACATGTGCACACACAGACACATAGACACATGCGCATGTGCACACACACAGACACACACATGGCTGGAGAGATGGTTCAGCAGTTAAGAGAATGAATTGTTCTTGCAGATCACTGAGCTTAGTTCCCAGCACCTATGAGATGAACTTGCAACCATCTGTAATTAGCTCCCCAAAATTCTGATTCCCATAGACATCTGCACTCATATGCATATACCAACACACACACACACACACACACACACACACACACACACACACCAGTAAAAATGATAGTGTCTTTTTTGTTGTTGTTATGAGCTTTTGTGATGAGGTTTCTCTGTGTAGCCCTGGCTGTCTGTAGACCAGGCTGGCCTTGAACTCACAGAGATCTACCTGCCTCCACCTCCTGAGTGCTGGGGTCAAAGGTGGGTGTCACCATTGCCCAGCAATAAAAAGTCTTTAAAAATGCAAAAGTAAAACTCCAGTTCATGTCAAAGTCTGTTTCTATTCTGATTATTTGTACCAGAGCTTAGGCATTTGGTATCATTGCTAAGATGTAACACGGTGACTTGCTGTCTACAATGGACACAAAGTGCAGGGTCTGAAGAACTCTTAGGGCATGGTAACGTTTTTTTTTTTTTTTAAGACTACTGAAAATTTGTAAGAAAAGTGAACAGTAGACAGAGGTAAGTTTCTTTATACTAAGCTCTGACGCTGCAAACTGAAGATGAAGATAGTTCTTATAATCAAGGGACATTCAGCAAGCCATGAAAACAGCACCTACCACCCCGTAACGCATAGAAATCTACCAGATAAGTCAGAAAATGAAGTTGTCCTCATATGATTTCTAGATCCTGGTAGACAGCCCAGTTTCCATTTAAATCAAAACACTGTTGACAGTAAGTTGGTTCAAGTGGTAATCTAGAGGCCGTGCTCTCAGCTGGGTGTTGGAGGGTACAGGGACTACTGTGTAATCCAAGCAACTTGGAAGGCTGAAGAGGGAGGCTTGTGAGTTGGAAGACAGCCTGAATTACATCCTGACTGATGAACGGATAAATGAACAATAAAATAAAAACAAGACCCTTAGGATCTCATTGGCATTAGTTAGAAAATCCTGACATATCTATTCTATATTGATTTGGAATCCTAAGCCTGGAAATTAAAAAAAAAAAAAAAAAAAAAAGGAAAAGAAATCTTTTAGAGGAGTATTTTCCTGGTCTGAATTAGAATGTGGAATGGGCTTAGATTCGCCACATCCTGCTAGACAACCCCAAGTTTGTGTACAGCCATGTGTTTGTTCATCACACGGATTCATTCCCAAGTGTGGGGACGTGTGCACAGGCAATTATCTCCTGTCTTACAAATGGCTGTTCACTGGGATCTGGCCAAGCTTTTCCAAAGGGGCTCTGGCGTGAAATGAACGTTTCAGTGGGTTTATTTCAGTCCTGTTTAAGTGTCAGGAACCATCTCTGTAGGCTTTCCCCCTAGGTATCGCACTATGGCACACCTGTAGGTGCCGCGGTGAGATGCTGAGTCTCTTTAAACAAGATACACAGTTGTCAAGCGCAGGACAAAGGGCAGGCAAACTTTTCCTGAGACATTAAATGCCTGCAGAGCACAAAGGGGACCAGAGGACAGATGGGCGCGGGGACACTAAGTGCGGGGACACTAATGAAGCTTCAGCTTCTCAGACACATTGACTCCAGAGAACCCAAGAAGGGAAAGGCCCAGGGAGGAAGGGTCACTCTGATAGGAACAAAGAAGTCGCTTCCAGCACTTTCTCCCATTGTACCTGTTACGCTTATTGGTGTGAATAATGTTGTTTTGTTTTCAGAGAGACAGTCATGAGCAAAAGAGAGAGAAAGACAGGGAGTGATAAGCAAGCTTAGGAAATCTGAGAATGGCACATTTGTGATAATATATGTTAATTTAGTGGGATAGATGCGAATATTTTTCTTAAAGAACAAAGAAAGCTGGGCTGTGGCTCAGATCCGCATGGTTAGGGCTTTACATAGGCATCGCTCATGCTCAAAACGGACAAATCTCTCACAGTCATATCTTTCCATTATATTTTGTCGGGATGGCTTATTTATTTTAAATTACCTTTTTTTTTTCTTTTCTTTTTTCTGCTTTGGAGATAAAAACTCTAGTGGAGCCAGACTTCAAATAGATGATGTTCCAAGCACATCAAAACAAAGAAAGTGTTTCTGAAACCAAATGAAAGCATTTTTTTTGAATGGCTCCCCCATCCATTCATGGCTCCTTTCAGCTCAGCGGCTCTGGCTCAGATAAAGCCTCAGACACCTCACAGCCTATTCAAAAGTATCAGATTCAGCTGAAGGTGAAGAAAATGGGCTATCTGGAATATTCATGAGTTGGGAACATCCCAAGTTTAGCCATTGTCTGAATGACTTTACAACTTCTTGGGGTGTACGTTACGTAACAGATACTCACAGTCACCTGCAGCTCCTATCAAGCCAAGCCTTGTGAGCCCAGAGCGTACCCCAACATCCTTCCTTGCCCTGTCCCATCTCCAATCTTCCCTAACCCAGATCCCAAGGAAAATACTGTCTTTGAGGCACACTATTCTATTTCTTCACCTACCAGGCTCACCTAGGGCCTTGATAACACTTCCTAAAGTTTCTGAAAATTCACGTTCCTTTTTCACGGTATGTGGAGTTTTTAACCTCCCATCGGAGCAATGCCAAGACCATCATATCATACTTTTCTGAAATAGAGAAACAAAAATGTTTACTGAGCCAGGTGAGACTTCAGTAGAGAGTACCAAAAAGTATAAATACCGCTTTTCTGCCCAGTGAGAGTGGGATTGCCAAGGGTCTGGACTGATTCAGAAATCACAAGGCACAGTGATACAAACATTTAATATTTCCTTCGTGGTAAGATTGTCATCTACCTAACGGTTTGCCTGCAACTAGTTCAAATGTATGTCCCTAAAACTATATGTGGTAGTGGAAAGTGTACCTATGTGCATCACAGATACGCTTTCATTGTGACTTTAGACAGATTTTTCCACCCAAGTTTCCAATCTAAATTACCAAAGAACAGAAGCTTTCCTTCTTTCTAAAGATTTGTTTATTTATTATGTACTTACTGTTCTGTCTGCATGTACACCAGAAGAGGGCACCAGATCTCATTACAGATGGTTGTGAGCCACCATGTGCTTGCTGGGAATTGAACTCAGGACCTTTGGAAGAACAGGCAGTGGTCTTAACCGCTGAGCCATCTCTCCAGCCCCCAGAACCTTACTTTCAAAGCCCCATCATTGAATTCCACTATGTATACTATCCCAGTTAAAAATAGATGGCAAGCCAATAACGAGGTGTAAGACTGACTCTGAATCTGGTAGAGAAAATTGAGAGGAAAAGCACTAGGGAAACTGATGAAGCTGCCTAAAGGAGGTCAGATTATCCCTTCCAGAAAGGCATGTCCATATGCTAGCCCCTAGAGCCAAAGGGATGTGAAAAGGGATTTTCACAGATATGACCCAGAATCTCAAGATGGGATTATTTTGAATTATGTGGGCAGCTCCTAATTCTCATGACAAGTGTCTTTCTAAGAGACAGTAATTTGAGCAGACCACAGCACAGAAGAGAAGAGAGCATGAACTACAAGGCAGAGTTGACAATTATGAGGTCACACGCCCAGAACCGCCCAAAGCCACTCAAAACTAGGAAGCAGAGAGAACTCCCTGGGAACCTTTGCAGCGAGGAGCAGCCTGCGGACACCTCAGGCTCCTGGACTTCATTCAGTCTTGTTGCAGTTGGTTATTGAATTGACTGGGTTGGCACGCCTGCCCTTCTGTTCCCGCAAAGAGCCACAGGCAGTCTTCCTACAAGTTGCAAGAGCTGTGCCAGGTACAAAATACTATTTCTCAGAAACCAGTTTTCACGTGTGAAAGACCAAGTCTAAGACATACTGGAAACTGCGGCATTATTGACACGTGAGGGCCCCTACTTCCGCTCCAGGCAGCTTGAGTCTCCTGGATTTACTGAGTGCTTTACTTGTCCCATGATAGCGTTTTGGAAATCTGCGTACTTGATGGAATGCTGACTGGTTCACTTGTAAAAATTTGGGGATCGGGACTTTTGGGTTGGGTAGCAGGGGTCACTACAGTGTTGGCTGATCCTGGTGGAAGGTGCAGGGATTAAAAACAGGGTTGTCTGCTCTATTGTCTTTATCTGAGTCTTCTTGGCCTCCTCTATAGGCCATTAGGGTACACGTTGGTTGGAATAGAAACAATGACGAAGGGATGGATGCAGAATAGACTGTTCAGGGAAGACTTCCAACTGGAGACCAAGCCTTCCAAGAGATTCAGAGTCTCTTTCATGTCAGTCTGAAATTCTCACAGCTGTCAGTTTCTGACTGGAGATGAACTAGCTGGGGTTGTTTTCACACCAGGAGCTGGAGCCTGACACATCACCTGGCTCACAAGGAAAATCTTGACCCAGTGGATCTCTCTTGGTGCCCCTCTTGGCTCATTTTTGATGCCTCGTTCAAAGTGAGTACCTCAGATTTGCTGACTGGCTTCCCTGCCCCTCACGTCCTGCTTTCCTGCATCTGAGCAGAGTTGAACTTAGTCATGCCTTCCTCTTTGGGGAAGCTCTTCATGAGCAGAGTTATGCACCTTTTTGGGGGAGAGGGTGCTAAGTTATAGCCTTGCCACTGCTCGATCGGCATGCCCACTACACTGAATTGCCAGTGTGACTTTTCCATCCTGCTTTTCCCTCCCACGTGAGGCTCAGAGGTGAGCAGCATACCTGCTTGGTCTCTTTTTCTCTTTGTGTCATAATGTACGGAATCATACGCTTGACATATTAATATGACTTTGGGCACTATGTGTACATAATGGACACACAGTGGACATCCCTGTGTGACAATACTGGGGGGACAATGCACAAATACCTACTCAGATAGGAAAGTGACAACAGACCAAAGTAAGGATATTTCAAAAGTCCAACTTTTGAGCTTTACTGAGGTGGTTACTTATAGGAGCAGAAATAACTCAAAGACATCTGAATAATCAAGAGCCCACCACAGCATGGGTGACGGCTCACGAAAGCTGGAAACCTGGAGCACACTGCACTACCAGTAATCTGCTCAACAAGTTGGTGTCTTTGCCAGGTGGCTCAGTTGATCTGAGTCTCTTTTCTAGACCCCTAATCTGGTCTCTGCTTCTTCCAGCCTAGTTTAAGCCTCTTGTAGGTATCAGCTCGTGTGCACTAAGAGTATCTCTCAGCAGTTCTGACCGTGAAGATAATGCTTGGGGAGGTAGGGACCTAGTGAATCTGGTCATTTGAGAGACTTCCTGAAATCCTTGAGTTGTTTACTTCCTGAGCTTAATTCATGTTCCCGCAGAATGAGTTGTTTAACCTACCCTTCGAACATTCTGTAATTTCACGCACCACTACCCCCCCCCCACCACCACACACTTTAGCATCCTACATCTTAACAAGCCTCTCTCCAAGGTGGATAGTTTTATCTTGGAGGAAATTGATATCCAACAATCGCCTGTACCCTAACTGTGCATACTATCACTTGATGTCCAGATCAGAAAGCCATTTGGTATGTCTCATTTTAGAGCTGTATATTCGTTCACAAATACATACACACACACACACACATACATACATACATACATACATACATAGTTACATACATTCCATGCACACACCCTGTTTATCCATGCATGCATCCAAACTTCTACCTTATCTGTCTCTCTATCTATCTGTCTGTCTGTCTGTCTTCCATCCTTCACTTTAATTAGTACTTTTCTACAAATTGCTTTTTACCCCTTAATATCGTGTCCTGGAGAAGTTTTTAGTTCAGAGGATAGTGACCTGCCTACCTTGCTTCATGAACACCACTGTTCATGGGCGTTTGGTTTTCCTTTATTATGAACCAGGTAGCAAGGCGCTTCCTCACGCCTGCACACTACACACAGACGTCAGTGTTTCTTCTCTATAGATACGGTTGCTGAGTTAAAGTTTCAGCTATCCTGGGAATTTTCACGAAGACTCTTCCTTCTTGGTACTTAGCACTCTCTGGGAATTGCTTCTATTTGGGGGAACATTTGCATTTATCTCGAGCTGCAGTTTCAGTTAGACTTTAGGTCTATTTTTCCAGAATTTGTGCTTTTATATCTTTGGAAGTTTCTCCAATCCCTGCTTGCTCTTCTCTGTTTTCTAGAGAAACATCAAGAGCAGGAATAGGCACACTTGTTTCTGATGGCTCATGGGAGATGGCAGTGATTTTAGTGTGCTCTCTAGAGCCAGGTGCTGATAACTAGCCCATGTCCCATGACCAGACCAACATTAATAACCACTATACATGGAAAACGTACTCACTGCAAAAGTGTGGGTGTAAATGTGTTCGTGTGTGTGTGTGTGTGTGTGTGTGTGTGCATGTGACTGTGTGAGTGTGTGTATGCATGTATGCATTTGTATGTGCATGTGTGCATGCAAGTGCAGTGTGAGTGTGTGGGAGCATGCATATGCATGTGAGAATGTGTGTGCACATGCACATGAGTGTGTGCATGTGCATGTGCATGAGTGTACATGCATGTGTGTGTATGAGTGTGAGTGTGTTGCATGTGTGCACCTGTGTGCACGCATGTGTGTGTGATTGTGTATGCATGTGTGTATATGTGTGTGTGCATGTGTGCATATGTATGTATGTATGTGTGTTACATGCATGTGTGAGTGTGTGTTTGTGTGTCTGTGTCTGATGTATAGCTTTGGGCAGGTACCAATATTTGATCAAGCACAGATATTTCCTTATGGGGTCTGGTCTGGTAGTAAAATTGTGGATCATTTCTGAAGATATTTCACTGCAACGTACTGGGTAGCAGATAACTATCTATGTGGGGGTAGGAGTGGGATGGGTTTGAGGGCAACATTTAAAGTCTTAATTTCCATGTACATTCAGTATGAAAGGTTGTTTTCCCCACCCACTACATTCCGGGAGGCCTCAGAACCTCCTGCCAGATAGTGACAAGGGAATTTAGCGGAACTCTCAATTTGATAACTTGTGTCCAATGAAAGGACGTGTTGGCATACATGTCAGGCACTCAGCTGCTTTTAACATTTCCTTTAGAGATTTGACATCACTCAGATTTGTAGGGACGCACGACTGTTAATGGGACAGCCTCAGAGGACGCTCACCTACAAGTGTGTGCTCGGGAGTCTTGGCTGGAATTTGCTGCCTTCCACTTGAGATTCACAGACACCCTAACACTCCGGCTAATACTGATTGAGCCCACACAGGTCCTGCACCGCTCCTGTTGCTCTTGCTGACAGGGGATGCAGATGTGAGGCCTGCTGGGCCTCCCTCGGCAGCCATCTGTCAGCAAGGCCTTCACTCCTCCAGGCAACAGGCGTGTTGATAAGAATATACACTTTCTGCAGTTGACAGACTTTGCTATTCAAAACACTGTTAAAAAAATGGCTACAGGAATTTAATTAGCAACTTCCATTAAGAGATTAGATGAGAAGAACAAAGAGAAATCGAGGGAAAGGCTTCTTAATAAAACCGGAGAAGCTTCGGAATTATTCATAGCGTAACAAAGGAAATGTAGGAACTGCTCTGTGAACTGTGAGAGGTGACAGATCTATTCGGATGTTTTCTTGTGGCCTGGCTGGGCTCTGACTAATGAGGCCCAGAGAGAAAGGCAGAACTTTGGGAGCGCACCAGTCTCTGTCTCGTTCAGGTAGCAGATGGGCCTGAGCAGTGCAGCAATCCAATGTGCTGTCCAGTAAGGCTGCATGGCCCCACGGTAAATAAATAGGTAGATGCATAAGTACATAAGTAAGTGAAAATATTAAACAATGAAAAATGAAAAGTATATGAATATTCTAATGATTTAGCAGACTCGTGGCTATGTATCTGGTTTATAATGTTAATATGAAATACAATAGACAGATAATTTATATTTCTCACTGGAGAGTCTGATAAAAAGGTGCAGTAGTCAGTAGGGACCTTGTGTTGTATCACTAGTGGGTAAGAGGAGAAGGGAAAGAAATACATTTATTCATTATTAGGAGCCCACTCCTGTGATGACAAACCTCCTCCCTGACAACAACCTTGGTCCATTCTTGAAGGCAGACTGTTCACGAGCTAATCAACTCTTAAAAATCTCCCAACACTGTCACATTCAGAAATCACATATGAACTCTGGGTAACATACCCAACCCGTGTGCATACGGTAGTGAGGAAGATCTTTAGATTTACGTCAGATGGGACTGCGAGGCAGTTTCTGAGCTCATTTTGTTTATATATCTTAGTTGTTTCTCATCCCCTTTCCCACGTATCTCAGGTTAGCCTTGAACTTGTGTAGCTGAGGATGACTTTGAATCCCTCATCTTCCTCCCTCCATCAACCAAGAAACAGGTTTATAGGCACGCACCATCATACGCAGTTTATGCAGTGCTTGAAATTGAACCTAGGGGTCTATGAATGCCAAAGCAAGCACTTTGCCAACTGAACCCATGCCTAACCTTAGGTTAAACAGCAAAACTCACAGTTGGTTCACAAGGAGATGTGTGTGTGTGTGTGTGTGTGTGTGTGTGTGT
>OU015757.1:77446028-77469263 GCA_907169655.1 Acomys percivali | reverse complement strand
GGTGTGCATTCTGCACTGTCTGGCATGGTAGGTGATGCTCGGTGTGCGTTCTGCACTGTCTGGCATGGTAGGTGATGCTGGGTGTGCATTCTGCACTGCCTGGCATGGTAGGTGATGCTCGGTGTGCATTCGCTGTATGGAAACTGTTACCAGTGAGATCGGTGTTACTGTTGCCATAAACTAGTTCTCTATACACTACAGGGAAACAGGAAGTCCCAGGTGCAGCACCAGTGTCAACACAGGGCTATAAATGAATGAGTAGGGGGAAGAATTTTTTAATACAAAAGGGCTGTTGTACCTGTGATTTTGAATCTAAAACAATTAGACCTGTGTGTTAGTTTCTTTTCTACTGCTGTGATAATATAGCATGACCAAGGCAACTTATAGACAAGCCACCTTTCTAGCCCCCTGTCTTTTTTTTTAATTTACTTATTATTATGTGTATAGTGTTCTGCCTGTATAAACATCCGCAGGCCAGAAGAGGGCATCAGATTATATTATAGATGGTTGTGAGCCACCATGTGGTTGCTGGGAATTGAACTCAGGACCTCTGGAGGAGCAGACAGTGCTCTTAACCTCTGAGCCGTCTCTCCAGCCCTAGCCTCTTGTCTTTAAGACAGGGTCTCTTATGGATCTTAAGTTCACCATCTTGGCTGATCTGGTTGGCCAGTGAGCTCCAGGAATCCACCTGTCTGTGCCTCCCCAGCACTCGGATTACAAGCAGGTGCCACCATGTCTGGGTTCTGCGGATGCAGCTAGCATTTCACCAACTACCTCCCCATCCCAGTGAGAAGAATATTTTTGATTCTGTAGAATTATCTCTAAGTTGTTTGTATAGGAGGAGTTTTCGTTCATCAGTCCCTTTCACAGGCCAAGACGTCTCGCCCTGTGCGTCACTCAGCCACCGCAGTATCACTTCCTTACCAGGATTTTTAATGCTGGTCTCTCTGCCATGAAAGTTTCCTTATCAAGCTTTAGACCACAAGAAGGAAAGTTCCATTGCCTCAGAGACATCCTCTCCTTCTCTCTACAGGTCAGGTAGCAATCTTGCCAGTTCCAGAGTCCCCTGCTCTTCATGTGCAGTATTTGTGACCGTTATACCCAGGAATGGCTGCTTCCTCTTTCAAAACTAAGTTCCTTGATGGAACAGGGGTGCATCATATAAGCCTTGTCCCGTACTGTACACGGCCTCTGTAGCTCAAGATGTGAACGGTTGCAAGTTGGAAACCACTGGACCTTTTCTGTGTGTCTAACCACAGCTCTGCTTTACAAGCACTGGGGTATGTGAGATTAATTTGCCCAAGGCCACAAAGGCAGTGCTCAGCAGTTCCAAAGCAAAATCTAGATAATTTGACTCCAGAATCTTATATCCTGGCCTCTGTTTTGTAATGCATAATTGTTGCTCAGTAAGTTTCCATGGAAGGATTCCTTCTCAGGGCCCACAAGCTCCTGCGCTTGTGTGAGAGCCAGGCAAAGACGATCTCGTTTCCTTGTCTGGCTGCCTGGTGCTACCCCAAGGATCCTCTAGGAGTGAGCTTCCATGGTGAGGGACCCATCATTACATCATTCTCACAATAGGTGAAGCTATCAGAAGGGACACTTGGAATGGCTGTTGACTAAGGCAGATTCTGACTCAGCACGTGGAAGGCCAGGCCTTGAGATGCAGCATTTCTAACTACAGCCCAGGAGATGCTGGTGTGCTGGTTTGCACACAGATGTCAGGCGGTCAGGAGCTAGTGTTACATGCTCCTCTGAACCACTGCTTGCTAGTTCAGTTTGCCATTACTCCCTGCCTTACAATATTGAAATGAGAGTAAAGGAATACGTGCCAAGTACCCTGTGCAACGTTTAGAACATAATCAAGGTGTACAGTTAGTTTTGGCGGCCTTCTCATTTTGTTTCTCTCAACAGAAACCAGTGCAAAATGACCTTATCACCTGACATCACAGCATTTCTACTGAGAAATCAAAACATGCACCTTTGCCCACATACAGTTCTTGGCTAATTCTCTTTTTAAAAAAGAAAACCAATCAATGCATGTATAATTTCCATTTTAGTGAAGGGTGGTGGTAGTACATTTGGATAAGCCCAGCACTCAAGGGACTGAATCGAGACAATCATGAGTTCTAGGCTAGCCTGGGCTACATAGAAGGATTCCATCTCAAAAAAAATATGCACACATCCATCTGTAAGTGTGTGTGTGTGTGTGTGTGTGTGTGTGTGTGTGTGCACGTCCATGTGTGAGCATGTGTGTGCGTGTGTGCGTGTGTGTGTGTGTGTGTGTGTGTGTGTGTGTGTGTGTAAGCCCTGTGGAACTTAAACTCCCTGACTACCCAACCTATGGCTGTTCTCTGCCTGACTGTTAACACCTGGTGATGGATCACACTAAGAAAAAAAAAGTCCTCACCACGTCTGGCTTCTCAACATGACTGCAAATCCGAAAATTGCCCAGAACTGCAGCTGTGAAGGCTGTCCACTCCTAAGATTCCTACTATGAATTTGCACTTAATCTTCCTTCCTGATGTATCTTTTTAAGCTCCCTCTTTAACTATCTACCAGACACACCTTTAAGCATCGCTGTGGCCCGGCAGCCTTCTCCCCGTCGTTGCTGCTTCTGGCCCCGATCTTCCTTCCCGCGCGCGCGACCTCTTTTCTCCCTGGTGTGTAGGCGACACCTCCTGCCTGTCCTCCTGGGGACACTAACAGTCTGAACCAGGAGCTTCTCTTGGGCTTGAACTCAGTTACTGACATTTTGACTGACACCAAGCATGGAAATCACATTACCCTGGTTGTATAAAACCTTCACCGGCTACCTGTAAAGTACGGGATTATGTGTAAAGTCCCAGTTATTAACTTACAAGTCCTTAAATTGACTCAGGTTTGAATACCTCAGAGACATCCCAGGACCATGCATTCACAGTCGCTTCCTTTGGTCTCGCTCAATTGGATTAGTTCTTTTTGGCTGAAGACATTGAGCTACGGGGCATTTTGAACATTTGCTGTCTACTTATGGAATGCGTTAAGCGTGGAGGTCAGGCTGTCTTACTCTCTGTCAAGCTTTCAGTCCAAATCTAAGAGCCAGCTTTCTTTTCTAGGTTGTTGATTCAGTCAAATCAGTCATAAATCGATCCAGCCGTGTTTTAGTTTCCAAATCGCTGCTCTACTCTGGTTCTTTTATGATGCTGCACTAAGATTTCGTTTGACATGTTACAATTAAAATTTAATATTATTCCACTTAATATCTTTGTTTTTCACATGATGGCTTGAGACACTGTCAAAGTGAATTTACTAATTAAATGCTGCCTGTGACATATTACTTTGCCCCATCTGCTTCTGAAGGATGTCACAAAAGATGTTACATGCAGAAGGGCCTGGATTGTGAAATATTAGGGTATTAAATTCAATTATGTACATATATTTTACCTTTTTTGGGTTATTAATCAACCACTCCACTATTATGGTTCTCAAGAATTAATTGCTGAATGGGTGAACAGATGCCAGACACACAGGGAAATGTACGGGCATAGGACAGATTTCTTTAACAAATTTTAATAATTTTAATTTAACATCTTTTGATAAGGCATAAGTATGTCAAAGGTGGACTAACAATAAAATATTTAAATAGCAGGCTGCAACAATAAAGAAAAATGTGGCACACAGAATTCTGCCCAATTAATGCCAAATTTGCTTCAACATGCAATCACAGCTCTGCTCTGTTAGGAAAGAGTTAATTTTCCTCAGATGGGGTCAGTGAGATGGAGATAGTGGTAGGTTTGGGATGCAGTGAAGAGGTTGTGGGGCACCACAAAGAACACAGTGATAGCAGAAATGAATAAATCACCACAGTTTTTCCCTCCTCATTTTTTTTTAAAGACAATATATCAGGTAGCCCAAGTTAGTCTCAAATTTGTTATATAGCCACGGCTGACCTAACAGGCATGCACTACCACACCAGTTACTGCTGCAGAACAAACTCAGGGCCTCGTACCTGCTAAGAAATCAATCAATCTGCCGACTTAGTTTTTTTTTTTTTTCCTTATGTTGGTAAGAAGGAAATGTGTAAATGAAGCACATTTGCCCGAAAATTATTTTTTTTAAGTCAGTGTGATTTATTATACATTTAGTTTATTAAATTAAGGAGTCCCTTGTTTTTACTTTAACGGAGTGCCTTAGCTAGGGTTTTATTGCTGTGAAGAGACACCGTGACCCTGGCAACTCTTATAGAGGACAGCATCTGATCGGGCCCGGCTTACACAGTTCCAGAGGGTTAACTCCAGTCTTGTTAAGGCAGGAAGCCTGGGAGAATGCGAGCAAACATAGGGCTGGAGAAGGAGCTAAGAGTTCTCCATGTTGATCCACAGGCAGCAGGAGGAGAGCTCACTTGAGTATATGAAGCCCCAACAAAGCCACCTCCACAGTGACACTCTTCCTCCAACAAGGTCACGACTCTTATGTGCTTCTCCGTAAGAGCCTACGGGGCCATTTTTAATCAAAACCATCACATTCCACCCCCTGCCCTCCATAGGCTTGTAGCCACATCATAACACAAAATCCATTTAGTCCAACTTTAAAAGTCCCCATACTGTTAAACAGTCTTAAACTTGTGTAAAAGTCCCAAGTTCAAAGTCTCTTTTGAGACTCATGCAATCTCTTAATGGTAATCCATTGTGAAATCAAAATGAAAAGACAGATGGCAGTGAGCTCTTCCCTGTCCGCTGTGCACCCCACAGTTCTGCTGTATCCCTCCCCCAGGCCTCTGAGACTCCTGCATACCAATCTCCTGCCGACTGGTCCCCCTGAACCCCAACAATGATCAGCTCCTCCCAACAGCAATAATCAACACCTGTTGCCCTAGACTCTATTTTTCTGGCCCACAACTCGGTCTACATTACTGGAGACTTGCCAACACCAGGGACAACCATATGGCTAAAGGCCAGCATAAGAACACAATCAGCAAGAGCCAGGCAGTATGGCACCACTAGAACCCAGCTATCCTACTACAACAAGCCCTGCATATCCTAGCACAGCTAAAGTACAAGAAAATATCCTTAAATCCAATCTCGTGAAGATGACAGAGGCCTATAAAGAGGAAAATTTAAAATCCCTTAAAGAAATACAGGAAATCACAATCAAATGGGTGAAAGAAAAGAATAAAACTGTTCAAGCCCTGAAAATGGACATAGGAGCAACAAGAAAGGCACAAAGTGAGGGAATCCTGGAGATGGAAAACCTAGGCAAGAGAATCACCAACAGAATACAGAGATGGAAGAGAGACTCTCGGGCAGAGATGAAGTGATAAAATAAATTGATAATGTTAAACCCAAAAGTTTCTAACATCCTGGAGGTTTGGGATATTATGAAAAGACCAAACCTAAGAATAAATAGGGATAGAGATGGAGAAAATTCCCAGCTCAAAGGCCCAGAAAATATTTTCAACAAAATCATAGAAAAAAATTTCCTAACCTAAAGTTAGAGATGCCTATAAAAACACACAAGAAACTTACAGAACAATGAATGGGTTGGACCAAAAAAGAAAATCCTCCTGCCACATAATAATCAAAACACTAAATGTACAGAACAAAGAAAGAATATTAAAAGCCACAAAGGAAAAGGGCCAAGTAACATATAAAGGCAGAGCTATTAGAATTACACCAGACTTCTCAACAGTGATGTCAGAAGCCAGAAGGGCCTGGACAGATGTCCTTCAGTCTCTAAGAGACCACAGATGCCAACCCAGGGTACTGTACTCAACAAAGCTTTTAATCACCATAGATGAAGAAAATAAGAAGTAACATCAAAAACAAAAGAAGGAAACCACACACACAAACACACACACAAACATACACACATACACACACACACATACTACCACCTACAACATGAAAATGACAGGAATTACATCAGTGGGCTCAATTTCCAAATAAAAAGACACAGGCTAACAGAATAAATGCAAAACAGGATCCATCATTCTGCTGCATGCAAGAAACACACCTCAGTAGCAAAGATAGACATCACCTCTGAGTAATATTTGCAACCTTTGCTGGAAAAAAGTTTTCCAAACAAATGGACCCAGGAAGCAAGCTGGAGTAGCCATTCTCATATCCAATAAAATAGACTTCCACCCACAATTAATCAAAAGGGATAGGGAAGGACACTTCATACTCATCACAAGGAAAATCCACCAAGATGACATCTCAACTCTGAACATCTATGCCCAAATGTAAGGACACTCACATTCATAAAAGAAACACTACTAAAGCTTAAATCACACACACATTGAACCCCACACATTAATAGTGGGAACTACAACACCCTACTCTCACCCATGGTCAGGCCATCCACACAGAAACTAAATAGAGAAATAAGTAATGAAACTGACAGATGTTATGAATCAACTGGCCCTAACAGACACCTACAGAACATTTAACCCAAACACACAAAAAATATACCTTTTCAGCACTTCACAGAACCTTCCCCGAAACTCACCGTATACTCAGCCATAAAGCAAACCTCAACCAATACAAAAAAGTTGAAATAACCCCGTGTATCTTATCAGACCACCATGGATTAAAGTTGGACTTCAACAACAACAAAAACAACAGAGAGCATACAAACTCATGAGAACTGAACAATTCTCTACTTGATGACCAGTGGATCAAGGAAAAAAAAATAAGGAATTGGCCTTTGGACACTAAGTAGGACAGAGCATGCAACCTGAGCAGAGGAACTCATAGTCTCACTTTATTATGTTAGGAAATATCCACCTAATTGAAAAGATAACAGTCTTGACCCAGCTGTCGTGAGCAGCACGCTGTCCTCTGTTGGCATACTTTTAAAACCTATTTTTATTTTGGGGTCCTTAAATCTCTTTCTCCATACTCCTCCCCAATCCCTTCCAATACCCCAACACCAGGTAGGAGAGAAAGAAGGGGCAGTCAGTGGAGAGAAAGGCTGTAGTTTTTCTTAGCCACTTCTTCCTGTTTAGGGTCATCGGGGTCCTTAGGACAAGTCCAACCCTCGTTTCAGGATATCTGACTTCTCATCACACCACATCAACAGAAACCAGGAGCAGCAGGGGGAATCACCAGTAGCCTTCTTCTTTCTTGGAGCCCCCAGTCTCTCTCTGGCTCTGGCATTTATTCCCACTGGCAAAGACCACACCCCAGCACAAGGCAGTTCCCAGCTGACAAATATCACATGCCCTCTCATAAGGCAATTCTCAGCTGTGGACAAACTGGAGCATCCCCCATATCCCACACCTGGGATTAAAACAAAAACGTGTTTACATATTAACCAAGACTTCCACAACCGTCTTCCTGGGCTCCATTGTCTGGCCACGACTCTGCCAACCTTCACCAGACTTGTGGCACCAGGAACATCCATCTAGCCCTGCTACGCCAGGAACACCAAGCACTGCACGAACCTTCTTCAAAATTGAACATAGTAGCTCACCTCCACAGGTTCAAGAAAGTTGAGATAACTTCTTGTATCTTATTAGACCACCATGGGTTAAAGCTGGTCTTCAACAACAGAAACAACAGAAAGCCCACAAACTCATGGAAAATGAAAAAGTTTCTACTCAATGATCACTGGGTCAGGGAGGAAATAAAGAAATTAAGGAGTTTCTAGAACTCAATGAAAATGAAGGCACAACATACCAGACTTATGGGACACAATTAAAGAGTGCTAAGAGGAAAGATCATAGCACTAGGTGCGTTCATAAAGCACTTGGAGAGGTCTTATACTAGAAACTTAACAGCACACCTGAAAGCTGTAGAACAAAAAGAAGCAAATATATATATATATAAAGAAGCAAATACACCAAAGAGGCGTAAATGACACGAGATAATCAAACTGGTGGCTGAAATCAATAAGCTAGAACAAAGAGAAGAATACAAAGAATCAATGAAATCAAGAGCTGGTTCTTTGAGAAAATCAACAAGATAGTCAAACCCTTATCTAAACTAACTTAAAGTCAGAGACATTGTATCCAAATTAACAAAATCAGAAATGAAAAGGGTGACAGATCAACAGACACTGAAGAAATCTAAAGAATCATTAGGTCTTATTTCAAAAACCTGTATGCTGCAAAATTGGAAAAATCTAAACAAAATGGAAGAGTTTCTCGATAGATACCAGTTACCAAAATTAAATCAAGGTCAGATAAACAATTCAAATAGACCTGTAAACTCTAAGGAAATAGAAGCAGTCATTAAAAGTCTCCCAACAAAACAAAGCAAAACAAAAAGAAGAGGACCAGATGATTTTAGCACAGAATTCTACCTGGCCTTTAAAAAAGAGCTAATATCAGAACTCCTCAAACTATTCCACAAAAATAAAAACAGAATAAATATTGCCTAACTCATTGTATGAGGCCACAGTCACCATGTTGCCTAAACCACACAAAAACGCAACAAAGAAAGAGAATTTCATACTAATTTCCCTTATGAACATTGATGCAAAAATACTTAACAAAATATTTGCAAACTTTATTCAAGAACACAGCTGAAACTTCATCCACCATGATCAAGTGGGCTTCATCCCAGGGATTCAGGGATGGTTCAACATACAACATCCATCAATGTAATCCACCATATAAACAAACTGGAAGAAAAACCCACACAATCATCCCATTAGATGCTGAAAAAGCCTTTGACAAAAATCCAACACTCCTTTATGATAAAAAGTCTTGGAGAAATCAAGAATACAAGCTACACACCTAAACACAATAAAAGGCAATATACAACAAGCCTATAGCCAATATCAAATTAAATGAAGAGAAACTTAAAGCAATTCCATTAAAATCAGGGATAAGACAAGGCCCCCCCCCACTCTCTCTAAAGCTACTGAATATAGCACCTGAAGTTTTATCTCAAGTAATAAGACAACCTAAGGAGGCTAAAGGGATACAAATTAGAAAGGAAGTCAAAATATTGCTATTTGTAGGTGATATCATAATGTATATAAGAGACCCCAAAAATTCTACCAGAAAACTCCTACAGCTGATAAACACCTTCAGCAAAGTGACTGGATACAAAATTAACTAAAAAAAAAAAAAAATCAATAGGCCTCTTTTATACAAATGAAAAAAAAAAAGTCTGAAAAGGAAATAAAGGAAACAACATTCTTCACAATACCAACAAATAATATAAAGTATCTTGGTGTAACTCTAACCAAGCAAGTGAAGACATGTATGACAAGAGCTTCAAGTCTCTGAAGAAAGAAACTGAAGAAGATACCAGAAGATGGAAAGGTCTCCCATGCTCTTGGAGCAATAGGATTGACATAGCAAAAATGGCCATCTTACAAAAGGCAACCTACAGATTCAATGCACTTCCTATCAAGGTTCCAACACGATTCTTTACAGATCTTGAATGAAAAACTCTCAACTTCATATGGAAAAAACAAACAAACAAACAAACAAATAGGATAGCTAAAATAATCCTGTACAATAAAAGAACTTCTGGAGGTATCACCATCCCTCATCTCAAGCTGTCCTATAGAGCAATAGTAATAAAAACTGCATGGTATTGGCCTAAAAACAGATAGATTTATAATGGAATTGAATTGAAGACCCTGAAGTAAACCCACACACCTATGAACACCTGATTTTTGACAAAGAAGCCAAAACTATACGATGGGAAAAAGATAGCATCTTCAACAAATGATGCTGGTCTTATATGTAAAAGAATGCAAATAGACCCATTAATATCACCCTGCACGGAACTCAAATCCAAATGGACCAAAGACCTTAAAATAAAACAGGTACTCTAAATCTGAGAGAAGAGTAAGTGGGGAATACTCTTGAATGTATTGGCCCAGGAGACAACTTCCCGAATAGAACACCAGCAGCTCAGGCACTAAGATCAGCAATGCATAAGACCTCATAAAACTGAAAGACTTCTTTAAGGCAAAGAAAACCATCAAAAGGACAAAATGGCAACCTACATCAGCGAGACTTACAGACGGGATGATCAAAATTGAAGCCATAAATAGTCTGGAATAGCCATAGAACAGGCTGGAGGTGAACAGCTATGTCATGATCTTCTTCATATGGGAAGTTTGTCAATGGGCTGCTTAAGCACCTATAGAGTATGATTCATAATTTATCTTATTTTATTATTTTTTAAATTACGTGCATGTGTTGTTTTACCTACATGTATGTAACTGTATCAGATGCATGCCTACTGCCTACAGAGGCCAGAAGAGGATGTTGGATGCCCTGGTACTAGAGTTGTAGATAGCTGTCAGCCACTGTATGGTTGCTGGGAATTAAACCCAGGTCCTCCGCAAGAACTGAGCCAGTGAGCCACCTCTCCAGACCCACGTGTCATGATTTTATGTTTTCTGTGTATGGGTGTTTTTCTTGTGTGTACGCCTGTACACTATATGTGTGTTTGGTGCCTGTGGAAGCCAGAAAAATGTGTTAGACTCCCTGAGACTGGAGGTACAGATGTTATAAGGCACCACGTTGTTGCTGGGATCAAACCTATGTCTTCTGAGACTGCTGAGTCATCTCTCCAGCCTTCCCTGCTCATAAGAATCAACCAATCTCCCTTCCCCCTCCCTCTTTCCCTCCTTACATCCCTCCCTCATTCTTTCCTTTCTTTCTTCCTCCCTTTCTTTTTCTTTCATGTGTTTTCCATGCAAATCAAAATGAGCTGAAAGCCTGCCAAGGCCAGGATGTAATTGAAGGTGGCATTTAAGCCTTTGTGGCTCCTTTGTCTCTAGAGACATCATCGTAAAATAAAGGACTTCATCAGGTAATGTTTTGTTCATTATTCAACATCACAACGGGGCGAAAAAAGATAATTAGACATATGGTGCTGCCGACACATAGTTTACGAGGGGCTCCTAGTTAATTAGTTATGGTAAAAGGTTTTTATGTAGCCATAATTACTTTATATTTCAGGGGGAAAGAAGCAAACATCCATGTATTTCATTTTACCTGGTGACAAGTTTATCAAAGTGATGTGATATGATGATTCTTCATCACCTTCCGCAGACTTCCTGGGATACTGAGTGACATGTCACGGGGGATTTTAACAGCACACTCTCACTAACTTCAGTAGAAGCTACACATCTGCAGTGTTACACATAATCTTGCTGGATTCTATTTTTAAAAACCATCTTCTTTGTGTCCTAGATTCCCTTTACCATCCATGGAAGGTTAGCCTAAGGAGGGGTTCCGAGAATAATTACAGTAATTTTGCCAAAATATGAGACAAGCCACTTTATGGGGTCAGTTTTTATGTTTTTAATTCTCCAGTAGCTGCTGAAGCAGAAATGATGGCTAAACAGTGCACTGGGCACTGGGGAGGTGGCTTAGTGGGCACAGCACTTACTAAACTAGATGGAAGACCAGAGTTTAAACCCCAAAACTCACACAAAAGCTGGGTGTGGTCATGTGTTAATCCCAGTGTTTTTGTGATGATGGTGCCCCAGACAACAAAGAGATCAAGTCCCCAACCATGTGTAAGGTGTGAGCACTGACACCCGAGGTTGTCTGATACCTCTTTATATTACTCATGGCACACTCATGTCTGTACTCACATGAGTACACACACACACACACACACACACACACACACACACACACACACACACTTTATAAACATACTCGAGGAGTGTAGCAGTCTCTAACTTATTTGTTTAAAATACTTCTAAGCTACAAAAGGTGTCTCTTTTCTTATCACATACTTGGGCTAAATTGGTTATTAAGATCTCTTTCTAATTAAGAGATGATGTTAAGAAATCAAGATCTGTACTACTGATTTTCTCTTTTGTTTATGAATTAGTTCTAACAATGATGGGCTGAGGGAAAAGCCAGGAGACCTCTGTCATGTTCTATGCCACCTGAGTGTCCTGGAACACAGCTTGCCTAATAGTTCATGATGCCTACCCCGAGAGGAAAGAATTAGTGAAGTAACAACATGCCTTTAATTATGAACACCTAAAATACTGATGTATTCCTGGGTATATAAACAACGTTTACTCAGGCATGGGACTGGAGCACAAATGTCCTCAAGCCCAGCCAAGTGCTTTATTTATTAGAACAGACGATGGAAATCTGAGATAGGTGCCAGAGAGGACTAATTCCACAATCTCCATAACACTGTGCAAGATGCTAGCGTCATTTTACCTAAGGAAGGTGGCCAGCTGCAAGAGTGAATGGCAGGCGTATGCTTCTCTCTGACCCTGACATGTTACTTGTTGGCATGACACTCTGAGATGCGGCTCTGGGAATCCTTGCAGTTACCACTGTTAAGTGTTGTGTGCAGTTTGCACGTGTCGTATTCAAGGTGGATTTTTCACTCAGTCAAGGCCTAGATGAGTGAGTGACTTGAGGCAAGGTTCTTAGTCTTCCAAGCCTTATACAGAAAATGGGATAAACTCTGGGATTAAGACGAACAACAAATGCAAGCAGATTAGCACAGTGACAGACCCACAAAATGCCCAGTAAACATGAGCTTCCACTGTGCACTACCACTACCAAGCTCACAGATGATGAAATTCAAAGGTGAAAACATTACAGTTCCCATGAGGGGGACCTGGAATTGATACTCAGGAACCCACACTGTAGCTTTTGTTCCCATAAAAAACAACTGTAATGACACTAAGCCTTGATCTCTTCCCTTGCTCCCCCTTGGCTCCCCATCCTCCAACCTGAACCACAGATACAAAGTTCTGACTCCTGGGGTTGCTGCCTTTGCCCACCTTCTGTGTAGGCCTGGGAGGCACTAGAGACTTGGTAAGCAAAGCCTACCTTGCTTACATTTAAAAATAATTGGTTTACTTTGTGTGTGCATGTGTGTGTGCGCATGTGTGCACCCTTGGAGGGCAGAAGAGAGTGGCAGATTTCTGGAAGCTGGAGCTACAGGCTATTATTGTGATCCACCTGATGTCACTGCTGGGAACTGAACTTGGTTCTCTCCTACCCTACTGTGCTTGATTTTTAACTTGAGCTGTGAGTGCCTCTCAGTTGATTTCCTTCTATGGCAGTAGACAGAGAAGGAGGTACACCCTTCTGACTTTCTCCCTACATCCTTTTCCTCTTGACCTACCTGACTGGTGGTCTGTGATGACTTGGAAGACTCTGTTACTTTATTTTTCTCCTTGTAGTCCTGCCAGTGTGGTTTCTGTTTTCAACATTAGTGGCCGGGACACCAATGTGTCCTTCTAGGAATAGCTAGGAAAGAGACTTCGTTTCTCCCCACAGAGGAAAGCTCACCTCAGATTCCACCCCTGCAAATGACCTTTACCTTTTCAAGTGAAGCCCACAGGGAATGGATGTCAGTGTAGACGTCAGGGCTACTGCATGCAGCCCCAGAGAAGGCTGACATGTTGCGTGACAAACCATGTTAAGGTCAGTGAGACGGTTCAGCACTCAGCTCCCTCCATGGCAGCCTGGCCACCTGACTTCAATTCAGGGATCTTATGCAGGGAGGAAAGGACAACCCCAAAAGGTGTCTTCTGGCTGCCACATGCATGAGTGTGTGCGTGCAATCACATCCCCTTCGTTAATATTGCTTTTCAACGAAGTAGAGAAACTATCAGGGCCGGTAGGATGGCTCACTGGGTAAAGGACTCGCCACCAAGCCAGGCAACCTAAGCTTGATCCTTGGAAACTCACTGGAGAAAGGTCAGAACCGAAGCTGACCTCCGCATGCACACTGTGGTCACGTGCCCTCCTTCAAACATATAGATAAATAAATCTAATTAAGAAAAGGAATAATTAAAATGATCCAGCCCCAACTACTAAAGAAAGCAACTAAAGCAGATCACATTTGATTGGCAGTACATGAAGATTCTTACCATGTGAGAGCAATCCATTTGCTGTAACTAACGTGTTTCATACCCAAGATAACTTATTTCCTCCCTGAATCAAGTATGAATGATGTTTCAGACGTGGGATTATCACACACCTTACGTCCTGGAGAAAAGGAGCCATCTTTAATCTCATTCCTTGAGATAATTAGGACAATATTTACTATTTCGATGTAGTTTAATGGGACTATTTTTCTAGCTAAGATTCTAATCAATAATAACTGCGCTATAATCTAGGCAGCAAGTACCAATGCTGGGAAATAATCTTTGTCTTTTCAGAAAAGCAGAGGTGGGAGTGTTAGTGTGCGAAAGGTGTGTGGGTTCCTAAGATGTGTGATGCGTCAGGTCTGGTCAACATTCTAAGCTTATTTATACAGAGTGCCACACTGCTCGCAGTTCCTAAATAAACAATTCCCAATAAAGTATGCTAATTAATTCTCAATTAATCATGCTAACTTACAGCAATTATGAGCGTATTTATAGAATTGAAGATTAACCTGGAAATTTGAGGAAGATGTACCGTGTGTCGTGTAGGCATGGGCTTCAGGCGAGGCTCTTCTTTTGCTTTGGCAGCTTGATGCCCACAGAGTTCAGTGCCGTATGGGAACAGCTGATACCGGGAGTAACCTGTTTACAAAGTCAGTCCCATTTCGCTCCCACCTGCATCCTGTGTCTCAACACCCCTTAAGTTTCACATCGCTGCTACTGACGGACAGGAAATTGTGTTCACCCGTAAAAGGGAAAATGAGACTGGGTGCCTTATGTTACTTTGTCATTGTTTGCTGAGGCTGTGGGTACAAAACTGCTAGGCCTGCTGACTATGCAAAGACACTAAGGGACTGCCAGTAATCTTTGCTGAATGCAAAAGAATGCAAAAGAATTGAAAGACACATACTCAAGAAGACAGCAGCTTAAGTGGCAGGGCCCGCTATCTTGCAGAGGTTCAAATGGGTGCATAAGGACACTGAGGTGGCTGTTGGAAACGCTGAGGGCGCCCCATCTCCTTAGCGGCTGCCAGAATCGGACGGACTTAGCCCCAGTCTTAGGGACTGCTACATGTGGCACACCTGATGGTATTTAAGGAGCTTCCGGGACTGAGTTTTCCAATGACTTGTTGATAATCATTCATTGGTCCATCAGTTAGTAACTATGGTATGAGCGTCACCATAGACATGTGCACGTGTGATCACCTGTGCATGTAGGTCTAAGCATATGTGCATATCTCTGTGTGAACATATGTATACGTGTGTGAACATGTGTATACACATGGGAGTGTGTGTATGTGTGTACGTATGAGCGTTCCTCTGCACCAAGCTTTGTGACAGTTCTCCAGTTTGTAAAAATGATTAAAAAAAAACAAAACAAAAACAAAAAACCACCTCAAACCACTATGAAAATGAAAACTCAAAACCCAGCCCTTACGTAGCTCTCACCCAAGCCAGGTGATATATATATCGTAGTTTTCTCAGCAGGAAATTACCGCTTAGAGTATATATAATAATCAACATGCTGTTCGGAGAAGGCTATAGAAAGTTGAAAGAACTAAAGGGCAGAGCAGTTTGAGATTATGACTCACTGAGTAAGAACTTCCAAGTCCAGTCTCACAGGGCTGACCTGCCCTGTGCTCATAGCCAAAACCTGTTTCAAGGGCTGGCATCTGACGGAACAATCAATCTATCACGCTCCAAAGCAGGTAGGAAAGGGCTTCCTTTGTTTTCTCACTCCACGGCTTAAGGAGAGGTATATCTTCCGTGAGTGTGGAGAGAATTCATCAGCTGGGATTCGGTATAAGGCCCGTTTCCCCTTCAAGAAGTTTGCTACCTTAAGTCCTAACCCACATTTAACTCGGGGTAAGACAAGTGTTTTAAGGCGATCAGATCATGCATTGACCTAGAATGCGTTGGATTATAACCAACAGATGGGTAGGGAGTGTTTCGCCTTATTTATTGTACTGGGGATCAGGCGTGGGGTCCTGTGCTCACCCAACACGGATCTATTTTCCAAACTCTGTCTAAAGGAACGTCAAACATCCAAATGAAAATTGCCACATGAAAGCCAAGTCATTAACGAGAGGAGTTGCCGCTGTGCTGTGGGCAAGAAAAGCTTTCAGTACTTAGCAGCGTTCGTCGTATGCTTTTTAATCCCCGGTGCATTTATTTAATGGCAGAACTGATCTCGCTGTAAATTATTAGCTGTAAATTATTTGTTCCGTGTCTTGTGATCAACTCATTTGAGTAAACTATGAGCAGATTTGGGGTATAATTTAAAATATTAGCAAATGAGTCATAATTCACTGACCAAGAACATCCAACTGGAAGTTATAAACCAAAAGAAAAATGAGTCATTATTTCATCACAAGAATTACCTTCAGAGACATATGAAAGAATTAAGTATTATTTTCAGTACACTAGGATTAACTGCTATTTGCAACCGATCCACTTTGCAGCAAGCACTCCGCTCGGTAGAAAGCACAAAAGCACAGCGAGAGTTCTGCCAGAATCTCTACCAGCCGCAGTCAGATTAGTGTCTCCCAACACTCCTTCATTTTCTACTTCCTCTAGGGCACTGCCAGCTACCTCAAGTGGTTTTATGAAATTCTTCCAAATTCCCCAAATAAGATTAATTTTAACTTAGATTAGCGATAAAAGTAAATAGATGCCATATGGTAGGTTATAGGACAGAAAAATACCAGAAACCAAACTAACAACTTGGAAAAGGGTTCCATCTCGTTAGCCAATTTAAGTGAGGATTTAGATAACACTTTTTCCATAAATAATAATGCTTGTTCAAGTATAGAGTGAGAGTACCCGAGGCTCTCTTTAGGGTATGTTCAGTGTATGTGTAAGTATGTGAATGTGTGTGTGTGTGTGTGTGTGTGTGTGTGTGTACTGTGAGGTATGGTGGATGTGGTGGTATGTATATATGATGGCATGTACACATGTGTGTGATAGGACTTCTAAAGGCACAAACTCTTAGTAAATAGGAATGTAGATCTAAAAATTAAAAGAAAAGGTTCCTGAGTGTCAAGCAGCCAAGCCACAAATTGAAATGCCTTGATAGCTCACTTTTCATCATTGGGAACAGATTCTAGTTTCAAAAATGATTTGCAAATGCCTTTCTCTTCTTTTAAAGTTTAGATTTGGGTGATGTCCCCTCCCCCCTTACGTGGTGTCGCGCTGTCTGTGGTGCGCTTTCATATACAGTATCCCACCTGAGATGACTGGTCAGAGAGAGAGAGAACTGAAAACACCATTCTCAGCACCATGTACAGCAGCTGACATGACGCTCATGGGCCTTGCTCTGTCCCTTTCCCTAATATAGTAGAGGGATGGGGTGGCCAAGAGCCAGTGAAACATAGAATAAAGCAAAACAATCGGTTCTTAGAGACAGAATTTAAAGTGCATGGGTGTGCACTGGTCACTTGGGAACCCTGCGTGAGCCGACAGGTAAGCCATGTGACAAACAAGAATGGAAAACAGAAAGCTCAGATGGGAGTGGTGGGAACTGACGCCTTCTGAGAACCACATCTGAGACTCAAAGGCAGATCCGGGAAGAGTCTACATCTCTTTTAAAAGAATTAACTAAACCGGGCTTGGTGGCTCACGCCTGTAATCCCAGCACTCCAGAGGCAGAGGCAGACGGATCGCTGTGAGCTCGAGGCCAGCCTGGTCTACAAAGTGAGTCCAGGACAGCCAAGGCTGCACAGAGAAACTCTGTCTGGAGAAGAAAAAAAAAAAAGAGTTAACTATTTGCATAATTATAAAGATGTGCTAATTGTCACATGTAGGGTCTTGGAGAGTATTTTTATTTTTAATTTATTTTATTTTATATGTAGGAGTATTTTGCCTGCAAGTGTGTATGTGCAACATGTTATGTGCCTGGTATCTGTGGAGGTTAGAAGAGAGTTCTGGGTCCTTTGCAACTTGAGTTACAGATGGTTTTGAGTGGGGTGCTGAGAACTGAACCCAGGTCTTCTGCAGGAGCAGCAAGTGCTCGTAACTGCTAAGACAACCCTCCAGCCACAGGAGAGTATTTATAAAAGCTCACCTCCGTTCATTTAATATTAATATTCTGATTTTAATACTTATCTGGGAAAAAGTAATTAGAAATAATACCAAGATAATTTATTGTTTTAAGCATGAACATAATTTTATTATACTCCAAATTGGATGAACATATCAAAGGCTCATTATAAGAAACAAAATGCTAACAAATTCATTAAGAGTTTAGGGAATCTGGTTGCATAGGGCATCCTATGTAATCTACCTAACCCTCCAAAAGAAATATAGCAGATGTTGACTGGACTCACAGATCTTACTATTAGTGAACTGTAAAGCAGAGTAGACATCATTAGCCAGGCTGGAAGGTTCAGTCTCTCGGACCTGCCTACAATGATAGATGGGGAAAACCGACTCCCACAGGCTGTCGATCGACTTCCACAGCCATACCAAGGCAGGTGTATGCGAGCCCTCCCCTCTTCTCTTTGGATAAACAAATGTAAGAATTGTTTCAAAGAGAAGTCACAGTTTGGTTTAGTAAATACATATATAAACAAACCATGCTAAATTAAATGGTAAAGATTTCAGAAAAGGTATGCCCAAAACCCCTAAAACTTTGTGGAAGTCGGGGAGAACCTCTTTCTAGGAAAGGCGGGCAAATCTCACAGTCATCAGCATTTGGAGTTAGAGATGAAGAGCAAGGCTCAGCACAAGGAAGGTGATCAGTGCAGAGAGCAGAGCAGCTGGCGGGCACAGGGACATCTGCTCCAGCGAGCAGGGGCCTGAGCAGTCGGCCTGGGATGCGAGTGTGGGGAAATGCTAGCCGGGACCAGGATAAAAGGGCATCTGTATGAACAGAGCGTAGAAGCTCTGATAAAGAGCAAAGGCGCTTACAACATGATCACTTCCGAGGAAGTCCTTCTGCAGCTAGCAGCAACGCTGGCCGTGTGAGTCAGAGTCTCCTTTTCCCTGAGTTTATTCAAAACAGTTTCAACTTCATGACAGATGTCAATAAGAAAGCATGGCTTTCCTTTAGAATCTGCTTTGTACTTTACATCCTGAGATGCACTTTATCTTATACTAAGCTCAAAATGTGTTATATATTTTTAAAGTAGACTTAACACGTACCCCAAATCTAGACAGGGTTAGGGTTCGTTATTTTAAAAGGCCAGGGTTTCACAATTACTTCGGAAACCTAAAATAAGTCACGTATACAAACTTAATAAATCCATAGTCCACATTTGTAACTGGGCTCTTGTAAATGCGACCAAAGTTTCCTCCTCTGTGTTTCCTGTGGCTGATGGAGAGGGGGTAGTTTACCATGAATTGATCCATTGGTGGCAAGCAGAAGAGGGTGGTACTCAGCACGGGTGTGGCAGTGCCCTGTAAAAGAACAGCAAGCTCTCTAGCTGCCAAGCCATCTCTTCAGCCCCCTGAGAAATGTTTTTGCTTTATTTTTTTTAATTAAGTGAATTTTATAGTAAGATACATAAGTGCACAGTGTGAAATATGAAAGAACTGAATGCTTGGGACAAACACCTGGATCTGTCACGAACGAGCTATGTGGCCCTGAGCAAGTTTTGTCTGTTCTGCTTTAGAAAAGTTATCTAACTTTCCTGTGCGTCCGTTTTTATAGAATGTATGTAGCAGTAGGACCTCCCAGGTAAGGTTGTCCTGAGTGTCCAGGTGATTCTTTTTTTTTTTTTTTTTTTTTTTCCCCCTTTAGCCAAGATTCTAACAGCTCTCTTCCCTGCCCTGTGCTTTGGAAGGCCAGCCCGTACATGGAGCATTGAGGGGTGCTTTGCCTTCAGGCTTTCTGTTGGTTACCAAGGAGGCAGCAGACAGAGCCCCAGCAGGAGGAGGATGAGGTTGGAGGTGTTTATCCGCCTTCTCTTTCTGCCAGGTGGCCAGGCGTTGTCTGCAACCCAAGGCTCTTGCCAGCTGCCTCTGGGAAGCTCTTGCTGGGGCACCTCCGAGGACGCCCCCTGTGAGTCCCTGCAGGCAGCCTGGGAAGGGTTGACAAGTGCCTTGCCTCAGAAAGGCAGGGTGTTGCCCCATCCCTTACTAAGTTCCCCAGAGCCAAGCAACCGCTTTGCCTTTTTATTCAGTGCGCTTCAATGTATCCAATTTGTGTGCGCCATCTGTTTCCTGCCAGGATCCTGATTAATAGGACCAGGTCTTCGTTCTGAAGCACTTAGAACAATAGCTAGCTTGTGGTAAGCACTGTATAAATATTTGATAAACAAAAGAAATGAGAATAGGAACCGTTTGTAGTCAACATTAAACATATGTTTCTGTAGCCATACAAAGCAAAACTTCACAGCTATTTTCCCTAATAAAGCTACTCTTTCAGTGATTTTATCTGGCTGGGCCAACCGTCAATTTTCAATCACATTTGTAGTGCTTTGGTTTAAAGGGGGGTGGGTAACTCCTAAACAAAGTATTAGAGTTGTTTTTATTTGACATGAGCCTATGGGAAAGTCACTGACTTTAATAGTACACATAGCTGTTTTCATCTTAGTACCTCTTTACTGTCTTTATCTTTACACTTTTAATGGTGTGTGCAATAGTTACACTGACATTTTGGGACAGTTTGGAATGCAAATATCTCTGCTTTTCATTGGCTTGCTCATACAGGACCGTTTTCCACGCTTGCTGTTTCTAACCCTGGACATGCAGAAGACTGGGGATTCTGCGTGGTGGTGTTTCTTGCTCCTTCTTTTGGGATCTACGGTATTGAGGCACCTTCTAACCCTCATTTTATTCCAAGATGGCTATCTGTTTTGTTCACCACTGTGTTTTTCAACCACACAACCAAAGGGTAGAGGCCACCTACTTGTGTGAGTTCTCATTAATTTGTTTCCAATTTCAGGAGTGGCTCTCTCAGATTCACTGTGGTGGAAACATCTCCGCTCAATATTTTAAAATTTCTAATTCATTTCCTAATACTCTGGTCTCAAGAAAACATCCAAAGGGGAGCAAAAAAGTCTGAAGCTTTGCAGATCTATTCAAATCTTTTCTTTTGCATTTATGGAAGATGATAGCTGACATAAACAGAGTACCTGAAGGTAGTTTTTTTTCTAAAAGTTCTACAGATATTATTTTGGTAACTCCCAACTATTTCAATAGCAGAGAAATCATGTAACTAAACAAAGATGCTCGCTAGAAGACTATTGTTATATAATAATATACCATCTCACACTTAGAGATTAATAAAGGAAAAGACTCTTTAATATAGCACACGGCCAACTCTGGCTAATGCCCAAAGAAGAGTTGGCCTTGAATAGAAGATTTTGTTAACTTACATACATCTAAGACTTATGCATTCCATATATGCTGTCACTCTTAAGTGTCTTTATGGTCACAGCCCTAAGACACACTTTGAACAATTTAAGTGGAGACACGAGACTACAAGTCTGGCCACTTGGGAAGATGAGCGATTTACACATTGCCAGGACTACTTTAAGTACATCAGTGATTTTCTTCTTCAAATAGTTGTTACCCAAGGTAATATTGCTCACCTACAGACCTTGAGCTGCCTGCCAGAGGCGTGTTCTTTAGGATGGGCCTAGAGTGCTTGGAAGTCAGGGTGGTCTCCTTTGTTTGGGAACTGAGTCTTATGGCTGGCAAATCTTGGTGAGCCAACATTTATATTCTAGCATCCAAAAGTTTGCTTATCTCTATCAGGCCTGGTCACCATGCCCCTTTCTTTGAAGTAATTCGGAGGCAATGCTCCTTTAGCTAAATTCTAGTTTGTATAATTTAATGTCTCCAAAGCAAATCTATTAGTAAATCAAGTTTCTTCTACATGACTATGCCTCAAAAATAATTTTTAAATTTCAGCACTGAACTTTTGGAAAATGTAAGTTTATTTTGAAATGATGTAATTCACAGGGTAGCTAAAGGGATGTCTAGATATGAATTTAGCAAAATAATAAACCCCATCTAAAATACAGCTTTAAAGACCCAATTAAAAGAGCAGACAGATCACATAGAACCAGAAAAATTTAGTATGACAAAGATGTCATTTCCCCTCCCCAAAGTTTATAGATTCCAGTAACCAAGACAATTGGTTAACCAGTGGGTCTCCAACATACATACAAAATAAAGCTAGTGTGGACAAAAGACCTAATAGGAAAGCAAATTTTTTAAGACTTTTAGAAGAAGATAAGGGAGAAATCTGTACCTCATGGTAGGGAAAGAGTACTCTAGTTAGATTTAAAGACAAAGAGAGTCCACAAAAAGAAAACCACTAGGACTATAAACAGTGAAAACTTTTGTATACCAAAAAGTCATTGAAAACTATGGCATCAAATCAACCATGGGCTTGGAAAACTGAGGCCTGTTGAAGTTGTTTTCAAAGGAGGCTTGAGAAATCTGGGTGCCAAAAGAGAATAAATTGTTCCCAGAGAATAAAACGTGGTGCATAATGAAAAGAGAAACTATGGGATATAAACAAACTTTTTTTAAAAAAAGATAAAAGAGAACAGAATGGGCTGTAGTTGGTTTTAAGCTTCCTATACCACTGACATTTTGGACAAGGTATAAAAAGCAGTTAGTTACCCAAAGTGCTGAAGAACAGCCAAAAAGGTAACGAAGGCCAAAGGATTAGAGGAGGGTGGGGACGACGGACCGTCTCCCGTTATCACAGCTTCATGCTAGGAGTCAGAACCCAGCCCCCTGCGAAATAAAGACGCTATCACGTGGCTAAGAATTCATGTGGTTTTTGTACTGATTTTGTACTAATTACACTGAGCTGCGTTTGAATTTCATATCCTTAGCAAAACGTCTCCCTGGTGCGCACACTCCACACACGTCACAGAACAGCTGCCTTCATCCTCGTCTGTTTCCTCGTCTTCCGGTCATTTTTCTCCTCTGAGCCTGTTGGCTTATCTTAGCCCTTTCCTCCTGTTCGCTTTGCCCTGGCACACAGTGTGTCCCTTTCAGACACGCTGCCTGCTCACGTGGTCGTTCAGCTTTGAAAGACTGTTCATACCACATCTCACCCAAGTTTCCCCCAGTATCTTCAATAAACTTGGGTTTATTCGGGTTATGGTTATGGAAGCTCTAGTGAAGATCTTGGGGTCTAACTCTTGGGGTCTGACAGGGGGCCAGGTGTCAGTGACGGGGAGTCTGTGCCATTGCAAACCGTTAAATAGGGAAGGAGATGTGGCCAGAAGGGCTGGTTGGGAGCAGACACATAATTGTCCTTTAGAAATGAGGTTTATTGAGACAAAGGGCCACAGGTCATGATCAGGCCTTGACTCAGGAGGGAACATTAGATAGAAAATGGCAACGTTCTTTAGGTACTGTTGGCCTTTTTTTTCTCTTCTCTTCTCTTCTCTTCTCTTCTCTTCTCTTCTCTTCTCTTCTCTTCTCTTCTCTTCTCTTCTCTCCTCCTCCTCCTTCT
>OU015757.1:77409711-77437199 GCA_907169655.1 Acomys percivali | reverse complement strand
TCTCTCTCTCTCTCTCTCTCTCTCTCTCTCTCTCTCTCTCTCACTCTCTCCCTCCCTATCCTTTTTTCCTTTTCTATCTAGTGATAGGAGGTGAAACCGGGCTTGGGAGCTGATAAAGGATGAGAAAAAGAAGAAACCACAAAGTAGTAAAGAAAAGGTACAGAATCCAGCCAGACGAAGCCAGCAGAATTCCAATCTTCTCTGCCTCCTGTTTCTGAGGAGATAGAGCTGGTACATTTGGTTCAGCCAAAAATAGCTAATCAACGGTCTTTGGAGGAACATACTGTAATCCAGAGTTTCTATGGCACATCATTCACGATTTCCAGGACAGAATTAAAAATCATTTGTGGTAATAGATGGCATAGGAAGGCACTTTGGAGGTTGTTAAAGCACACCCATAGGTGCTGAGCCATCTTGCTGGAACAAACCATTTTCAATACAAAAAAGCACACCCATAGGTTAACTGAAGGACAGTGGTGAGTGCTGTGGAGCTCTGAGGGAGAAGTGCCCCTGGAGATGCGTGCATTTGAATACTTGTTTCCCAGATGGTGGTGCTTCCTCGGAATCTTTAAGTGATGCAGCATGCTCTGAGGAAGTACATCACTGAGGGGCAGGCTGTGAGGGTTTATAGCCTCATTCTACACTTCCTGTTCTGTCTCTGTCTCAGTCTCTGTCTGTCTTATCTACCTCTGTCTGTCTCTCTGTGTCTCTGTCTCATCTCTGTCTCTGTATTTCTCTCTCATCCTATGTACAGATGAAAATGCAGCCAGCCATCTTCCTGCCTCTGCTGGCATGCCATACCTCATCCATCATTGCAGACATCTCTGGAACCATAAATCAAAATAAATTTCCTTCCATAAGTTGCTTCTGGTCAGGGCATTTTTACTGCAGCAACATAAAAGGGAACTAGCACACCTATCCTGCGTGCAGGCAGTACCCTCTCATCATTGGACTGCAGATAGACTGGAGGAGGAAAAGGGAGGAAACCTGTTAGCGCTGGAGTTTTTCCTGTGTCTGTTTCCTGGCTACCATGATAAAAGCCTCCAGACACTTCTTACCATGATAGAAGGAAGCCTATGACATTATAATCAACACAAAATCTCCTACTCTTAAGGGGTATCTATATTGTATTGGCAGAAAAACTAGTATACGTACTGTACAGCGACATAGGAGAACATGAATGAGACTTTTTTTCTCTTTAAAATTTGTGTGTGTGTGTGTGTGTGTATGTGTGTGTGCGCGCGCGCGCGCGCGCGCGCGCGCGCTATGGTACACATGTGGAAATCAGAGAACAACTTGTAAGAATCCTGTTTCTCTTGCATATGGGTCTCAGGGAATAAATTTGGGTTGTCAGGCTTGACAGCAAGAATCTTTACCTGCTAAGCCATCTTGCTGGAACAAACCATTTTCAATACAAAAAAGCCATGAATAGTAATTCTGAGATTATCCCAATGTTTGAATAAAAATGAGAGTTTTAAAGTAATTATGTTTTAGGGAGGAAAGGAAAATAAAACAATGGAATGACGAGAAACCTCAGATGAGAGATAAAGAACACAAAAGAACTAAATAGAAAGTACAGTCTCAACGACATTGGTATCAATTCTTTCCAAACTAATCTATAGACTTAATGTATATTCAACCAAAATCTCCGCGGTAGTGTTATAGAAATTAAAAAAGTCTCAAATTTGTAAGCAAAGACAAAAGAAAAAAGAAAGAAAACAAACTAAGATAATTGAAACCATTTTGAAACAACAAACAGTTGTAAGGGTCACACTATCTTGTTTAAATGTATGATAATGCCACTGTAACTAAGATGGTGTGATATTGAAAGACAGAAAGATCAATAAAGAGAATTCAGGGCCTAGAATATATATTTAAATTTATATTATCAACTTGATTCTCAATAAAGGTACAAAGAGACTTGAATATAAATCTGGCTGGGACAGCTGGACATGTGGGTACCAGAAAATGAACCTTGTTTCTACTTGGCACCATATATAGAGCTGACTGAAATGGATCATAGACATAAAACCTAACACTATAAAAAATTCTGTAAATAACACAGAAAAAATATCTTTGTGAGCTTGAATAAGGCAACCCCCCTCTTTCTCTCTCTCTCCCTCCCTCCCTCCCTCCTCCTCTCTCCAAAAGAGTATAAGCAAATTGAAATTCATTCTTTAAAAGTCACTCTTTGAAACTCAATGTGAAGAAAATAAAAATCTCCAGTCATAGACGTCATGAAGTTCTAGTGATGTTAAAATTATATCTTACTTAGATATATCTACATATAAACAGGTTAAACTGTTTCTGCCCGTTCCCCACCCATAAAGCAGAAGGGGCTCTTGTAGACTGCTGGTTGCTGATGGAAATGCACAGGGGAATGGCCACTTAGCAAACAGCTTCCTAGTCTCCTAAATAGTTAAGCTTACTCGAAACTTCGAGATAGCACCTGGGTGATGGAGGAACCTCGAAGGAAGTCTGGAAGCATGCCTAGTAAGACACTGATTAGACTGCGACCACTCGCTTGTCTTTGTTCCGTAGGTGGTGATGGAATGGGCAACGCTGTTCTTCCATATGCTAATGCCACAACACACTGCCCTGCCATAGGCACAGGGCAATAGGATCGACACTTTGCCTGGTACTCCTGAAACTATGACCTAACGAAAAATATTTAACCTGCTTCCCCCAAATTCTTTATGAATTATATCAGGTTTATTTATTTGCTTCTTTTTGTTGTTGGTTTTCAGATATTTTCTTATGACAAGAAGCTAAGACATAGAATAATTTGAAGAACTTTCTAAGACAGAGCATAGCAAGAGTGAGGTTGTCTGAAGCAGATCACTCAGGATACTCTCAATTTAGCAACTACGTTTCTTTAGTAGACAGTGTTCTGGGTGACCAGATTCTCAGGCCCTAGAATACAATGCCATATCACAAGACAACCAAGACAATTAACAGCCCTAAATAAGACACGATTTCCCTTCCTCTGCTACTTTCAATAGTGGAGACTTTGGGAAAAGTTCTGAAGAGGTCTTCTGGTCACACACAGCTTTTTTTTTTAAAGATATGTCTTCCCATTCCTATTCTTGTCAAGCATAGTTAGGATGCCCAGTAGTAGTATTTTATGAATCACAAAAAAATGATGGCGAACAAGTTCCACTAGAGTCACCTGGTAGACTGGTTTCCAGATGGTATGCCTGTACTTAGCTGATCTCTTCCTCTGAGGAAGCAATTAGCTGACAATCACTGTGGACTATAAAAGTGCAAGGAGACTCAAAGGACTTTGTAGATTCTTTTATATAGCAAGAGGAAAATATATTGACTCAGTCCCAAAGAGTCCTATCAGGGGACTACTAGCATAACCATTAGTCATCCGAGATAGTTTTATTGCAGATTAGAACAAACCAGGAACATGGTACTGTGGGGAGCTGTGGAAGCCACAAATGAATGTGTAAAGAGTGATGAAGGCCTGAGCAAATGTGTATTGTTTGACACAGGCATCACCATGTCAAGAGCCAAAGTCTCAGACCATATGAAACTGGCCGACTGGGGTCTAAGTAGAAGTGTCTATAAATGATTGTCCAGTGTGTCTAAGTACAAGTGTTTATGATTGGCCAATGTAAAAGGGTGTGTGTGTTTTCCCTCCTGGAATAATGACTCATGAGACTCAAAACATATTTGCAAATATGTAGGCCATATAACTAAGCTCTGATTAGCTCATACCTTATATCTCATGCATTTTATTCTTAGTTCTGCCATCTGGCTGGTCACCTCTGCTCAGGTACCACGTGTCTGTCCCTCCTCACATCTTCCCAGGCAAATCTCCCTGCCTGGTTCTATCCCAGAATCCTTTCTACAAGCCAGATGTCCTATATTCTATTTAACACTTTTCTATAGGACATAGTTTGTTTGTTTTTTAAATTAACAGGTGTTGCATCCATACAATATACGATATTTTCTCTTTACAGACCAATGTGTGCAAAAACTAGAATCTGCAGTTTCCCCCTCCTGCGTGTTTACACCCTAGGATTGTTGCCTACAAGACTCCCTACCAAGACTTTTAAAGTCCTCTTCTCTTTGCTATAGAAAATAGATATGCTGAGGTTGGGGTTGCTGCTGTAGTGGCCATTTGACAGTGCACACAGATCACCTGACTCCAGATTTTCTGTGTCCCTATATCTGTCCTTTCCCCTCATGCCCTCATTACCCCAGTCGGATCAAGACACCAAGCTGTGCAGATCACCACGTGGTACAGACACGGGAAGCAGCTCAGAGCTAGTGAACTGCTGATGGTGGAGGTTGCTTGAAAGTCACATTTAGTTAATGATGCTTTATAGGAGTTTACAGTTAAGGAGGCTCCTGTTGCTAGGCTGAATTCATAAAACTGAAACAGCATGAATAGAAGAAAGGAGTGCACAATTACAATGAAATGCAAAGGAGAATGGAGGGCAATAAAAAATGAAAGGGAAGACATTTAAATTACGTCCAAAATTGCTCCTTGCCCTCTATGCCCATGAACTTGCTTAGATGCTAGTCGCTCTTCTACAGTGGTCTTCTAAACTATGCGTGCTGCTTCACGTAGCTCCAAGTCTGCCTTTCAACTGCACGAGGCGATTTAACACCCACCTTCCTTGAACACCTGAATCATTATGTCATTTTCTTGACTAGAATCCTACAAATCCTTCCACTGGACCCACCAGGACTTGAGCATCGGTCTTGGGAGATGCTCCAAGCCTAGCCCAAGGACATTTTTTCACAATAGGTTCTCAACTGTTCATCCCAAGATGCTCTTGGGCTTGCAATACTTCTCCCTCCACTTTCCAAGTTCTAAGGCTACAGGTGTGCATCACCATGCCTAGTTCTAAGGTGATTTCTTGCGTTTTTGCTAACTCATGCTAACCCTGACGCTCACTACTTGTTCGTGTGCTGTTCCTAAGCCACAGTTCTCTGTTCGCTTTATCTAACACACTTTCATTTTAAGTCCTGCCAAGCTTTTAACAAGCCTGCTCATGTACTTCTGTATCCTCAAACCTTACAGGAAGATGACATGGGACATGTAGTAAAGACCAGAATGGTGTTGACAGTGTAATCCAGTCACGCACCAACATTCCTAGGTGCCTTGGTTTTTCTACACCAGAAAACTACTTATTGACAACTTCTCTTATACCAGGCTCCATGTTAAGCTTTGATATGTTTTGCTTCATCTAGAGAGATTAAGTAGGTGGTGGGGTATTTTTGAAAATGAAAGTGTTACAAAATAAAAGGGAGAAACTAACAGATGTCAATGCATCAAACCAGGAATGACCAGAGGCGTCTGATAGGATGTGATCACTCACCACTATACGGTGATGGGGGGGAGGAGAAAAACACTTGGCTTCTAAAACCTCTCTCCTCATGAGATCCCACTGGATATGCCATTACATTGCTCATACAGACGTCTGTACTTTGACTGCTCTGTGCTGGGAGTTGTAAGAAACCTCCTCTTATGAGGGAGTATGTAACAGCTGGGGAAAGCAGTAAGTCCAGTAAGTCGGTGTCCAGTGAGACCACTGTGTTGTCTGTTAACTTTGATGCCTTGCTCTGGTTCTGCATGCCACTGGGTGTATGGCATTGGACAATTTACCTCAGTTATTATCTATTAAAGGGATGCACCCATACCTACCTCATAGGGTTGCATAAGATACTAGAGGCAAAATACAAATATTTCTTAAACTTTCCTCTCCTTTTGTCTTTCCCACTAGATATGGCAAATTTTAGAGTATTAGACATGACCAACAAGGAAAAGGCGCTCCTCTTCAGCAACATCCTGTATTATAGAAAATTTTTTTCCTCAAATGTTAATTCTTGCCTATATCATGTTATTGTTAAACATATTATTGGGAGGCTTAGCATTGTTTATAGATGTTTTACTTTGAAAAATTAAAAAAAATTCAGATAAATTGCCATTTCTAAATCATGATGGATAGTGACACAGTTATGAAATTTAGAACTCTCTGGTTTCAATTTCACTATGTAAGTCACGAGACCATAGTTTTGAAAAAGTACTTTGTATAGACGGAAATTAATTATTCTTTCTCATTTTCTGTAAGAAGCACATTTATTATGTGTTCAACAAAATTGTATTCACTTTATCCAAGTGAGAAATACTTGAGGGACTTCATTATATTCAGAGAACATTTCCATCAATCAGAGATTTAGCAGCCACCAAAAGGAATTCTACAATTAATCTTTTATATCATGGGTGTGACTTATAATCTCTATACTAAAAATATTAAATATGAGGAAAAACTCCTCATAAGCCTTAATGTTCATTGGCAAAGAAACTCTGCTTTGTGTTTTTGAAGATATGAAAAATTTAAATGAAACCTACATGCTTGAAATTAGTGCCAGATGCAATACAATTCCAGCATAACTCACTAGCTGCATATTTCACTATGATTTACTAAAAAGTATTCAATTCTATGTTTCACTGAAATCTCAAAAATACAAGTATTTCATTCACAGAACACATGGCTTGGCAGGTTTCCAGAGTAGGAGTTTTCTGGAGGGAAGATAAATTTATTGATTAAAATAAATCAAATAACTGACATTTTCCTTAGAAAACTTGCAAAACATAATATGCAGAAGTTGGCAGTCTCGTAGCTTGAATGAGAACAAAACTCTGAGATGTGACTTATGCTTATTATCAGTCTTCATTAGTGTCATGAACCAATATATAAGAATTTTCATATTAATGTTTGGAAAATATACATGTAATTATGTACATATATAAATGCATATATGCTAATGATTATAAATCTTTGGTGTTTTTTATTCCGTTTCTATCCAATGCACAGTGATATGCAGTAAGTTATGCAGTAAACAATGAACACTTGTGTGGAAATAATTCAGACTCTAAAATGCTGACATTATTTCTGTGTGCCCCATGCTACAGCTTTGTGTCCTTCCCTGTCCTTTCATGACTCTGGTCACACTTCTGCCTTCAGAAATTGCTGTGGGATAGATGGCTGTGTGCTTTCCCCAGAGTCATGCATAAGCCTTAACCCACAGCATAGATATATCTGGAGACGGGCCCTCTATGGAAGTGAGCTAAGTAAAATAAAAAGGATGGGCCCCTGACTTGGTACCATTACTTTCCTCATGAAGACTCCAGAGAGCTCTACTGAACTGTGTTCCAATGAGGTCATCCGAGCTCACGGGGAAGAGTAGCTGCCCAGAAGCAGAACAGACCATGCTAGCGGACTTCACAGTGTCCAGGGATGGAGAAATGCTACCCGGTTTGTAGTGTTTTGTTACAGCAACTTACAGAGGACTGACACGGCAATTAAGCTGCTCGGTGCTGATGATTCCAAAGCCAGTTTCATATAGTTCCTTAACATTTTAAGGCTTTGAGTAGAAGAAAATCCCATTTAAAGGCTGAACAGGCATCTCTTTGCAGAGTTTCGTAGAACTCATGAATCCCTGAGTTATTCGGCTTTTCTCTAGAATCAGGGAATGCTCGAAAGGGAACCTCAGCCAGGCAAACATACCAAATTGGGGTTCTAGAACAATACGTCATGAACTCGCCCATCTTCAAGATGGTATTGGAGGTTGCACGGGTGCAATGGCTCTCTAAGTAGGACTAAAAATCTAAGCGCTAAATCCAGTCATGTTATTCAATAAAAGCAAAAGCTTTTGTATTTCAGAGTACTTTCCAAAGGGTCTAGTCGACAGTGCTAACAAAGGAAAATTGCCGTAGATTAAGCAACGTGTGTATTGTCTGTCCTACGGCTAACTTCTTGCTTTGGATAACTGCATAGCTCGAAGTGCATCCTTACTTAGGGGTATGTGAGCATTCGTGTAACATGCTGCTGATTCTTAGTCTATCATAGTAACTGACTTTTAGCCAGTCAGCGTGACAGCTGATCAGCCCACGTCTATATAAGGTGAGTGTCCAGATATGAACAACCACACTATTATATCAGTTTCTCGCCCCCTCACCCCCGCGCTTTTTTTTTTTTAATCTGCAAAGATTGCTGGCTCTCTGGAGGAACACTTGCCCCATATGTGATCCATTGCACGTGTACAGAGTCCAGAAGACGACTCCCAAGTGTAGTTCCTTAGTGGATGCCCATTGGTCTTTTGTGCTCATTGGCCTGGAGCTTGTCAAGTAGGCAAGTCTGCCTTCTGCCTCAGTGCTGGGATTACACGCATGGCGTTACCCATCGCTTTTAAAATATGGATTCTGGGAATGGAATGAGTCCTCCCCTTTGCTCGGCAAACTTTTCACGGACTGAGCTATCTCCTTATCCCTGTTTTTTCTTATATAGTCATCACAAGAAAATAGGAACATATACTTAATCTGATTATAAACAGTACTTCAGAAAACGGCGGCACTTCTGAATTAGTCCTATTCTCCGCTCCATCTTACTGTCTGGTTTTATTGTCTTCACTCCGTGATGTTTTCTGGCCTTTTCCTTCATTACAGGCCTCCGAACCCCTCATCAGGATCTACACACCGTGCCAACCTGGTAAACAAACTTCTGACTACAGGTACTCAGGTGGATTCCGTCAAGCAGATGCTAAGTGCCTGGAGAACCGGAATCAGATTCAGAATCGCTTGAGGCCTGAATACAGTGCACACTCAGATATACGCAGAAAGAGAGAATGGGGGTGGGGGGGAGGGCGGTGAAGGGAGCGAAAGAAGAATCTAGGATCCTTTTTGCGTGAACTCAGGTGAGCGTCGAAGTCAGCCCGTTCCTCAGCCAGACGCACCAGCACCGGCAAGGAATGAGGAAGGAACGAAGATTAAAAAAAAAAAAAACAAAAAACTCTGGGTCAAAAGAGAAAGAGAAAAGGGGTAGGTGGTGGTGTCTGTGGACCCGGGAGACCGACCGGACAACATCAACAAAAACCAGTCTCCTTGAGCCAACGGAAGAGTCACCGCCCCCCAGGCCGTTGCCTTGGCGACCGCAGAGCCAGAACGGCCGCATCCTATTGGCTGAGCCGCTGGAGCCAATGAGAAGGCGCGATGTTGGCGGGGTTCTAAGATGGCCGCCGGGCCGCTGCTTCCTGGCCGGTAATTCCGGCTTTTCGCGGCGCGGCTTGTCGGCGGGCTCCGTGGCGGGCCGGTCGGGTTTGGGTTCCAGGGCGGTGAGGGTAGCGGAGAAGGCTGGGCGGCCCGTCCTCACAGCCCCTCCGTGGGGCCCGGAAAGCCCCGCGCTCGGCTCCCAGGGGGCGTCGCGGGCAGAGAGGCCGCTGTCCCATCCCAGGCCGGCTGCGGAGGGGACCGGCAGGCGTGGGCTGCTGTGCCCGGGGAAGCGGCTTCGCCTCGCGGGGTTCCAGGTGGTCGGGTCGAGCGGGCGGAGGTGTACTTTCTTAGAGCCGACCTCTCGCGGTCTGGCACCTTGTAAGTATTTGCGCATTGGGGTGGGTCGTATAATTCGGAAATCGTTCAGTACAAGGTGGAGAGGGGTCTGGGTGGGTGGGGAGCGGTTTCCAGATCTTGCCTGTAAACCACGTCATAGTTGAAACTCACCCACCGTTGCAAATAAAGAAATTTTGCTATATGAATAGTTAATGTAGAGTAAATCCGAACTCGGGCCTTGTGTTTTCTGTGCCGTTTGAGAAAAAGAAACACATTTCCTAACAATAAGTAAAACACTTACTTTAACGTTGGTCTCCTGAGCCTAAAAGTACGTTAGTTAATCCCAAAGTTCAGGCACTAATTAAATACTTTATTGTGCTTTTATAGGTTAGAGGATGGCGGTTATAATTACTTTGTAGATAAGATTGAAATTAGATGTCCGTGATTATTTAAAATCGAATACAAAAATATGTGGCATAAGACAGTCACTGATGTAAATGCAGTTTAAATTCCGGCGAAGTAGAGATAGATAGGTTATCTGTTGAGATGCGCTGATTTTATCCTTTGGGCATTGGTTGTAGACAGTTGCGTGGTCTAGAAACACATTTCTCAGATCTCTAAATGTGACTCTCAGTATGTCATGTATTATAATACTTTGCCTGGTTTTTCACATGCAAAAAATGCAGAAAATTATTAGAAAAAATTTCACTCCTGTAATCAGTTGTTTCGCCGCCTTTCCCTAATATTTGTTTCCAAGAATTCTTCACCAACTTTGCCCTTTAAAAGCTTATAATTTAAAGCCGTTAGGCCCCGCTTTTGTGAAATAAGGGGATCGCAATGATTTAGGCAAGTGTAAAAAGAGTTGATGTTAATTTCTAGTGAGTGTTGTGATGAGGATCTACTCCTGCCTCTTGGTTGTGTGTCATGACCTGCTTTGTTTTTCTGCTACTTTTGTGTCTTTTTTGTAACTGGATTTTCTGCCCTTTTTTAGTGGCCTGAAGAGCCTGTAAACACTGGTCATCTTGTGAGGTAGAGGAAAGAAACTGCATTTTCTTGGCTTTAAACAAGACTACTTGATTGAGAGAGAGTAGGTTATTACAAAGGGAGGAGCAGGCAGCTATGGGCATGTGGGATACTGACAGTACTAAGATCATTAACCTTTTAAAGGTGATGCTTCTCAGTGGGGGCTGATCATACCTTCATTCTAAAGCTTAGCAAGATTGGAGACCTAGCCTGCTCAGCTGTTAGTCACCCAAGTTTCAAGACTATTTGTGTATGTATAACTAGTGGTCTCCATACAAACTACAACTTTTATTATTCAGAGTCGGTATCTCTGTGTGTGGTTTCTGTATTTTGAGAGATGGCATTTACTAAACCATTTTTTTTTTTTTTAATGAGGTGTATAGTCAGCAGCTCTGGGAACAGGTGAGGACTAGTGCTTCACTGGACTTAGGTTTTCTCACCTAAAGGTAGACGATACTGTGCCACCCGGGGGCGGGGTGGGGAATAAAATAAATCAATTAAAATACTGATAACTAGCTTCATGACTTTTATCATAAAACGTGTAGAAAAAAGAAAAAACATAGATTACCAGGTGCTGAACCACTTTGTTTTAGATGCATTTGTTCTCTGCTCAGGAATGGCTGTGGTTGTTGTTCAGGAGGTGGGGGGTGGGGAATCCTCTTTATTTAGACTTAGAAGAATAGGTAAATACAATCCGTTCATAGCAAATGATGTGTGCCCAGAACTAGCCCATGTACACATTTGTACACAGCAGTTTGTTGGAGGAATAAACAAGAGCTACAGTGGGACGGAGGGTGTGACGTGAAGGAGGTGACATTTGAGACTTCACAGAGAAGGGCTTATGGCTCAGTTACAGATTTTCCTTGTGGATATCATGGTTAATTAAGTATTTTTAGGTTATAAGCTAAATACGGAAATCTTACAGATGAATTCATCGCCTATGCTATGGGCCTGGTGCTAAAATACATAGAAGAATTGAGTTTCTGTTTGTTTGGTATTCCACATCTTTTGAAAATGGCTAAATGAACTTTCCCAGAGACTAGTTTAGGATTTTCTGCCTTAAGATAAAGACATATACCCCGAAAGGAATGGAAGAGACATTTCAAAGAAATAATCACCCTCAGAGAAGCCCAAACAGGACTAGCAGGGAGCCAGGTGTAGTGTCAGTTGGGAAAGACATGAATGGCCGTATATGCTAGGAGTAGAAAGACAGTATCTTCAAATAGGAGCCCAGGGCAGAAATCACTGAGCAGCCTCTCCATATTGACTGGTTTACAGCTGCTGCTTAGCTGGACAGCTCCTTTCTGCAGGCTCATCACCAGCAGTCAATGGGCACAAACACTCATCCCCTTATGTATGTTTTTGTGTTTTATTTTTGTTTTGCGCCACCCCCAGCCCCCATGCCACAGGGAACTGAAAGGAGAGAGGTAAAATATATATACCTTAGTTGAATTTTGTAGTATGGACTTGGAGGTTCTTTTAACTTTTCTTTTTTCTTCAGGTACATTTAAGAAACTATCATGCCAGGGAAATACCATATTAAGGACAGTTTTGGATGTCATATCACTAGTAGATAAAAGTAATTTTAAGAAACGTCAAAAATTGGAAACTGGATAGCTGCCTGAGAACTGATGAGGAAAAGCCCTCGGAGTGGCACAGTCTGCTGTCTCTGGGGAAGCACATTCCAGTGTCCAGAGTGCAGACCGTAGAGCCCTGACGCTCCACAGCAGGTCTGCTTGTGGGGGCCAGGCTGAGTGACAGTTCCTTGCCATGGTGTAAGCATGGTCCCATGCGGCTCTGGCTCTCTCCTGGTTTGTGTGCTTCTGGCCTCAAGCTCTCAGAGAGTGTCTTGCATGCAGTGAAAATTTCCACGGCAGTACTATTTATACTAGGCCCCAAGCATGCTTTAAACATGTCTAAAATGTGTTACAGTTTTAACTTCCTCAAGTGGATAATGAGCCCAAAGACGTTTTGGACACTCTTACTACTCTGCTGTCCTTGCTGGCATATTCTACAGTATCCCAGCCTTTAAAATTTACAGACCGGCTGGGTGCAGTGGCACATGCCTGTAATCCCAGCATGGGGGGAGGCAAAGGCAGACGGAGTTCTGTGAGTTTGAAACCAGCCTGCTCTATAAGTCCAGGACAGCCAGGGATACACAGAGAAACCCTGTCTCGAAAAACAAATAACAACAACGACAACATGAAATCTACAGACCAAATGTTTAGGGTTAGATGCAGGGTTGTATAAGGCCAAACATATAATTTGGGGTCTCTACTTTGAGTTGAACTTAAATTCTCTATAGAAAATTACACTCTATGTTTAGAGAAGACCTTTATAAATAAAGGACATTACTTTTGAGTTCTATTAATCATCTGGTAGTCTGCCTTTTGTTTTATTGCTTTAGGCCAAGTACAAGGGTTATTTATAGAAGCTTTATATCAGACTGTGGAGATCAGGGAGGAACATGATTTGTATCAGTTGATAAATGAAACACCACAAATACTAGAAACTTCAAAGGTATCTTACAGATCCTTCTATTTATTATTAGGGGTGATAAAATGCATTTCATGGCTATAGAAATAATAGCAAGACCCACTGAACATTTTCTTTGATGCACAGTTCAAATTTATTTAAAAAAAAAAAAAGGCTTTTCAACCCCAAACATTAATTGAGCCCCTAGAACCCCCTGAATGATTGTTGTATCTCACTTAATTCTCAGCTAAGCAGTGTAATTATCCTGTGCTACAGATGAACCCAGGGGAAGGTTATTACCGAAATTTTGGGACTATAAGACGCACCCTGTTTTTAGAGCAGTAAAAGAAGAAAAACAGTAAAAACAGCAATCAGATCATAAGGCGCAACCTAATCCCCACCCACCACCACACACACATTTGCAGGGGAGGGGGGAGTGGGTCTTATAGTCCGAAAAATACGGTAAGTGACTTCCTTCTGCCTGTGGTGGAACTGCAGTCAGGGGTCTAGTTGGGTCCTCTTAAAAAGCCAAGAGACTGGTAAACCTTTCTTAAAACACAGAATAAGCACTGCTTCTTTAGATCTGAGAGGAGGCTCTGACAAGAAAGTAGAGCTCTGTAGTTCAGAGAAATGCAGCGTCCCTGGTGCCTGTGACCTGAAGAGGAGCTGCACTCAGCAAGATGCTTCCTGTTAGCGCTCCTGTCCCTCTGGCTCACGGTGAGTCACGAGGGTCTAACTCACGTTTTATGGAAAAATAGGCTGTACTTGGAGATCAAATGAAGCTTTCATAATCTTTGCACATGATTACACTAATTCTAAAAATTAGTCACTTTCGTGAAACTTCATGGCTGCACCATTGTTGAGATAATGCCACACACTATGCCGCCTCTTGTTAGTCAAGAAAGCTGTGTGCTTGATAGATTTAGATTTCTATTTCACTTGGTTTATTTTAGTAAATTGTAAAATTTAAAACTAGTGTTATTTTCTACCACCACACCTTTTATTTGTTATTAATATTTTATATTACTATATGTGTATGGGTGTGCATGCCATAGCACACAGGTCAGAGGAATTGCCTTTTACCTACCAAGTATGGCTGGAGCTCAGGTCACAGGCTGGGTGGCAGGGGCCTTTACTTGCCAAGCCATCTTGCTGGTGCATACTACTACACCCTTTAAAAAATACATTTACAACTTTAAGTTGTTTTCTTTAACTGTTTCCCTGCTTCTTAGACATCAGCCTTTTGGATGTTCCTTGTGCTTCAGTGCAGACGGCATGGCCACTTCTGTTTTGTTCTTTGCTGGGTGCGGTGTGCAGCGTGGTGTTCTGAGTCTACACCGGCAGTGATGTGTGAGCGCAGACTGAGGAGGCTGGAGCCGGAGGGCCTTCCGCACCCAGGGCAGCCTGAGCGCCATAGTGAGGCCTCAGCACGAGAGCAAAACGAAATACAAGTGATGTTCTTGAGCTATGGGTGCCTTACTGATTCTCATCTAGGCAGAATAATCCATATTTTAGAGAATCAAGGGTCTATTTATCTGTAGGTATAGGTTACAACATACTTTTTATTAATTTATTCATATTACATCTTTTTTTTATTAATTTATTCTTGTTACATCTCAGTGGTTATCCCTTCCCTTGTATCCTCCCATTCTTCCCTCCCTCCCATTGGTTACAACATACTTAACTACTTTTAAACTTGTTTTTTTCAGCTTAACACAACTGATTTTTAGTTGCTTTATATAAAGGGTTCATCCCATTTTAGGTTTTAAAATTTAAATTGGCTGTTTCTAGATCATTGGTAGACATACTGGTCTCCTGTGTTATCTGTTACTGGTGTTAAAATAGTTTCCATGGCTACTACTTGAATTTGAATTCATCTTTCCCTTTCTCCTTCTAGAAAAGATGTGGAGTGGGCTGTTACCTCCTGGGCTGAGTGAAAGCGATGTGGAGTCACATTCTGAAGAGGAAGCCGCGCTAGAGAACCCAGAACGTTCAGAACTCCCCTTCCCGGAAGATGGACAGGCAGACGGCAGTGGGAAGCCAGGGACGCCAGGCTGCCCCGCAGGCGAGCCAAAGGCGGAAACAGAGGCCGACACAAATGCATATGAAAAATGTCCTTCTGGGATCCCCTTAAACATGTGGAACGTAGGTTTCCCCTGTTGTTAGGACAGTGTGCGTGTGACCTCCTGTGCTGGGGCAGCAGACAGCAGAGGGGCTTCAGAGAACTTCCTCTCCTCTCTGAGCCACTTGGATACTTTGGTTCTAGGCTAATTTTACGTAAGTAGAAGTCAGCCCTTCATAGGGTTACCTACATTACCTAACGTGATGAGTCAGTGAGTGTCATTCGCTGTTAACCAAGCAGCTTGACTGTCCCAGTTCAGCTGAGAGTGTGAGGGCTGGAGTATCTCAGGAGCCAAGTCCCATAATTGGTGTCTTCAGAAATGGCAGAACATAAGGATTTTATTTAACATGTTTGTTTGTTTTTAAAATGTATGATTACCTTCAGCACATACGCACACTTTTTTCTTTTTTACATAGAAATTTCAAGAATTGCATAAAAAAAATTCTGAACAGAAAAATTCAACATCAAGATTCAGACAGAAAAAAAGAAAACGCTCCAAAAAAGGTGTTTATTTTTAAATTTAGGTTATTGTGCTAACTCTTAAGTTGATTAATTAATTTTTTAAAACATGATTTTGAAATAATGGCTGTATAATTAAGTATTCACACTCTAAATTCCTTTCAGGAAAATCGAAGAATGGAAAGGAATGTCACAGGTAGGTAGGACTTAAAATAGTTATTATTTAGCAGTGTTAAGGAACTTTCTAGATTGCTGCGCTACTTTGGTAATGATCAGACATGAGAAGTAGTCACTGAAGTGTTATTATTGTAACCATTTAAAAGCAGTCAGAGTAAAAATAGGCGTAATTTGTGTACACAGACTTAATTGGTCTTCTTGCAGTGAGCAGTCTTCCAGTGAAGGCCAGTGGAAGGAGCTTACTCAGTATTTTGGAGCCAATGATAGATTTGAACCCCCAGTTAAACAGAAAAAAGTTGAGAAGGTAAGAGCTTTCTTATAATATTTGTTATATTATTCCATCTTAGCTAACATGATATATTTTGATTAGCCTTACCTAAGATACTAGTTCATTAATTCATATAATTAGAAACTTAAGATGTCCTGTTGTGTACCAAAAGATGCTAAACAAACAAGTAGATGTGTAGCTCTAAACTATTCAGAAGAGTAAGTTGTGAAAATATTATAGTGAGAGTCTCACTCTTTTTGCCTTGGGTGGTAAAAGAAGGCCATTCTTCTAAGAGGCCGTCTCACTGAGACTTGGTCTCTGGGAGGCTCCTGAGACACAGTGAAGACTCTAAAGGAAGGGTTAGTGTGAGACCTTCTGGGGTTGGTGGGAAGGCTGGATAGGCTGGAGTCGAGTCAGCAGCTCACGGCTCTAGATGCTCTAGGCTTTATTTACAGGGCACTGGGCCTTTAAAAGAGCAGCATGCTCTAAGCCATGCTGTAGAGAAGCCCTGGCTGTTGTGTGAGAGTCGGCAGATGGTGATTAGTGAGTGTAATTGAGAAGACAGCCGAGCAAGCACAGGTAGAGCTCGGCAGTGCTGGTGAAGGTGGAGGACAGTGCGGGCGCTCTGGGGTTAAGGTGACAGCAGAATTGAAAGTATTTACACTAGAACCTACTCAGAATTCACTTGAATGCAGCAGTGTTCATAGAAAACAAGAACAGAGTGAATACTGTAATGGGTGGGGGCTCAGAGCACTGTCTGAACTTTAGGTGTGTCCTTGTAGCTTTTGATCTCTAGAAATTAGAAAAGTGTTGCTCTCCCCACTTCCTGGGGTCACTGGCCGCTAGTCCCCAGGAACAAGGGAGAAGAAGCGATGAACTGGGCGTTTGGTGGTCTGTGAGCGTGAATGGAAATGACCTTCTGGGACCCTGGCTGTGGGGAGGCAGATCAGTTTTATTCAGGGCGAGCGAGGAGGGTTATACAGAGCTCAGGGAGGGGCTGGGGAACGCCCAAGGAGGGCAGATGTCATTGGCTGAGGCGGGGACCAGACACCTCACTCCAGGGACCCAGGTGCTTGTGGGCCAGGTTCTGTCTGCAGGAAGGGAGTGGGCCTGTAATTTCCCTAAGGTCGGGTCTAGGGTGTGGGGCCTGGGATCTCCAGGAAGAGAAGAGGAAGCCTCGCTGGCAGGCGGAGTCCTCCATTTTGCACCAAGTTCAGGACTTTCTGCTAAATGGCAGACTGCGACCTTAGCAGCAAAGTTTCTTGACAGACAAGGGCCTATCACAACAGAATTTCGTTAGTGATATGTTTGGAGTTTTATTCTGTTTGAGATGAGGTCTTGTTGTATTGCCCAGGCTAGTACAGAGCATCTGATCTTAATCAGATGACCTTCCTGATTCAGCCTAAGAGTAATTGGGGATTATAGTAACAACATAGTTCAGTGGCTTTTTCCTCTGGTTTTGCAGATGATTCTTTATTCCAAAATAGCCTCTATAGTCCTAACACTAAGTACTTGGCACTAACTAAGTTCATTTTCTGAAGCTCCTATTACTGAGCAATAACCTTTAAGCAGATACAGAAATAATCGATTTTATACAAAGATCAGTGATAGAGTTGCAAGTAAAATCTGAGTCCTAAGACACCATGCTGAAGTTCCCTGGGCTCTCTGTGGAAGGGTAGTGCATTTCTGAACATGTTTTGTCATGATCTTGATCCTTGTAATTCATGTGTGCTGAGAGAAGGTCATGTGACTTTGACTGAGGCTGCTCGTGACTGCCAAACCTGTCCTGAAGCCAGAGGGAGATCTTGTTGGCTGCCTTGGGCCATGGGAGTCCCAGCCACTGGCTGGATTGGTGGTTCTCAGCCCGTGGGTCGAAACCCCCTTTAGGGTTCCCCTGAGACCATCAGAAAATGTAGATATTTATGTTACAATTCATAACAGTAGCAAAATTACAGTTATGAAGTAGCAATAAAAATGATGATGTGGTTGGGGTCAGCACAACATGAGGGACTGTATTAGATGGTCACAACGTTAGGGCGGCTGAGGAGTGCTGGGCTCCTTGATCCCTCAGGGTGTGAATAGGTAAGTAGTCAACCTTTTTTAGACATGTGAGTTAAGTGAACTTTGATTTTCAGTTATTTGCAGTATTTATTATAACAGTACTGATTTCAGAGTGTCTAATTGATAAGAGGCATTAAAGCCATGAAATGAGCTTTGAAAGCAGAAATTAGAGAATAAGTTTTCACAACCTGTTGAAGTCAGTTGTTACCCTATGTTTGAAATTGTACAATCTCAGCACTGACTAGCTATGACTAGCTTTTATTCATGTAGAATCTAGAGTTTGCATGGAGTTACAAGGATTCTTCGTAATATCATTTGAAGAACTCCATCTTAGCACCTAACGCTTTGTCTCACATGCCTTACATGTATTCTAGAGAAGTCAAAACAGCGGTTAAAAGCGTGGAGTCTAAGAGGACTTGTGGAATCTGACTGCAGTGCACCCATTGTGTAAGCTTGGCCTCTTTTTCTACAGATGTTCCTCTGCATAAGTGATGGTGAGGAAAGTTACAGGCCTTGTAAGGAGGTGTTTGCCAGCGCTGACTCCTCCACAAGGAAACACAAGCGTGAGGCACAGGAAGGCCGCGGTGCGGCGGAGTTACTTCAGCTTTTCTTGGGCGTTCAGTGCATGGCGTGCCAGTGTCTGCACCCCCTCTTCAGTGGGGATCATGGCCTCTACATGGGTTCAGCAAAATAAATGAACAAACAAAATATAAAGGAGAATGCCCACATTGTGAGCCCAGCAGACAGTTGGGGGTCTGGTGAGGGCTCTGCAGACACGTGGTGCAGTGTAAACAAATAGGCTTCTAGTCTAGCGTCTTATGCTCTGAGCAGAGGCTGATCTGTTACCAGAAAGTCTTTTCCTTTTGTTTTCACTCAACCCTCAAGAACAGTAAAGCAAAACCAAAACTTCTTAATTTCATGTCTGTCATACACACCCCCTCGGAGTCCAGCCAAGCAGAGCTGTTGCTCAGCCCAGAATGTGTACTGTGACACTGCTGTCACCTGCTTGCCAGACAATACAGAGAGCCTTTGCGTGTTTTTAAAATATAGTCTTCCTAATATCCATTGCTGTATTAAACTGTTCTTTATATTACGTGCAGCTGTAATAAATATCAATAATTTTGTAATCAAAACGTAATTCTTTTAAATCTGTGTGGGAATTTCTGTAGAATAAATTTTACTCATTAATTTCACTATATATCTTTCAAGTATTCCAGAGCTGACTCAGTTTTATCAGTTGCCGTCATCATTGAACTAGCCCTGGGTATGTCAAATGGGCACTTGCCATGAAAACTACAGGTGCTTTATTTTTTAAGAATTACTGTCTTTGATCTTTGTTTAAAGTTGTCCATGAGAGGAGACTGCTGTTGTATAGATTAGTTTTTTTCAGATTTTTCCTTTTGTGTTTCAGAGTACTTTTCCCACTTAGACCTGTCTGTGGAATTCTAGTGCATAGAGCAGATCACATCCTGACTGCCTGAGTGCACTGGGGGGGAGGGAGGCGCAGGCTAGGGAGGAGCCTCGTGTGCTGCCACGGAGGCCTCCTGAGAGCCGTCACGGTGTTTTCCTGTACTCCCCACCATGATCTCTGTGGTGAGGGCCAGTGTTAACCTCACAGACTACATGAGGTAGTACTTAGGATGACGTGCCTTAAAAAACAAACAGCAGATAAGATGTAAGACTTTAAAGTCAAGTCATTTGGTCGCCAGTCTGGATTTTTCTAAAGTAATAGGTAAGTTTAGCTTTTAGCTAACTTAAATTTTATATGATTTATTTATATATATATATATATATAAAATTTGTTAATATATAACTTATGTTTATATTTAAATGTTGCTCCTTTCTCTTCTTTATGGAGAAATTGTCTCATTTTGCTCCTAGATATTTAAATTCAGTCATAATTAAGAAAATTTCAACAGATAATTTATTTGTGTTATGCTTTAAGGATTGAATATATCGTCCAAATAAACATTTAGCGTGAGATTGGTGTAGAGACACACTGTGATGCAGCTGGACCTAAAGAGCTTTAGTCACATATTCAAAGACTCTGCTTGTGTGCACGTGTGGGCTGAGTCTCTGTCGTTAGGCCTGGTGCCCGTTTGTTGTTGTGCCGCCCTGACGTCTGTAGCACAGCTTTACTGATGAGAGCCGGCTGTTGTTTTATGGGAACCTTTTGTGTGCTTGTTCTAGACAAGATCTCACTACTAGCCCTTTGGCTGTCCAGGAGCTCACTGTGTAGACCAGGCTGGCCTTGAACTCACAGAGATTTGCCTGTCTCTGCTTCCCTTTGCTGGGTTAGGCATGAACCACTACGCCCTTCAAGGGCCTTGAATTTCTGATCCTCCTCTATCCACCTCCCAGATGCTGGGATTACAAGTGTGTGCCACCACCACACTAGACGAAACACAACGCTAGGGATCAGACCCAGGGCTCAGGTACTTTAGGTGATACTACTAAGAGATGTTCCCCAGCCTGATTTCAGTTCAGTGTGAAACTTCACCTTTATTTAAGCTCAGCAATTCATAGGAGGTCGTGGGACAGAGATATCCCCTCCGTTTGTGACATTCAGTGCTGAGCTATAGCTCTGTGTACCAGAGGGACATCGACAAGTTGATTCAGTACATGTGGACTTACCCAGGTCCCGGGGTCTGTGGGTCTCTCTGGCCTAGGTAATTGGAAGGGAGTGCAGCTGCTGTGCATAGCATGTGTGGCAGCCTTGAGAGAGGATTGGTGGACAGGTTATGAAGGTGAAAGAGTGGAGCTAGTCTGGGCGGTTGCCTGAGTAAACACTGAATTGAGGTATCCGGCTACCTCAGACTTTGTGATACAAGAAAATTGAATTTGATATTAATGTTTACTTCATCTGTCTCAGAGGCATTTGAGGAAATCTCTGTTCTTCAAAGGGAGTAAACGCTGTTGTATTAGCATTTTGTAAATAAATAACTTCATTCCATTATAGATTAAATATGAAGTTCTAAATGGAGAATCTACAAACTTCTAACTGTACTACACTCTGAAGCCCAAGATAAAGATACCCCTGAGCCCTGAAGGAACACAGAGGCCAGAAGAAGTGTCAGGTCCTCTGGAGCTCAAGGTCCAGGTGGTTGTGAGCCACCTGACATTGGTGCTGGGATCTGAACGTGGATCCATTAGAAGTGCAGCAAGTGTTTTCTTAACTGCTGAGCCATGGGTCCAGCCCCAAGAAACACAGTTTTTTATTTGTACGATGAACATGACAGTATGTGGTCCTTTTTGACTGAAAGAGCATCATTGCCTCAGTGTTGCTATTGTGGAATTCTTTTCGGGGGCTGCCAGTGTAGGTGGTTCCTTCTAATGCATGGACTACTGATTGCAGCTTCCAGTGCAGAGGAGGAGGCTGAGTGAGCGCTCCTGTGTGGAAGGAACTGGGCACTCTGAGCCACTTAGTCACTGTATACAGAATTTTCCTTTATTGAGCGTATAACCCAAGAAAGGAGGAAATGTGTTAGAGGAACATGTGCTAAAGGGGAGATAAGAATTATGTTGATGCAAATAGGAGCGCAGTCTTGGTGTGGGACGTTAGGAGATGCCAGGCTCAGTAGGTACAGTGGCAGGTGTGTGTGTGTGTGTGTGTGTGTGTGTGTGTGTGTGTAACATCTCATAGGACCCTGAAAAAACCGGAAAGTTTTTTTTTTTTTTTTTTAAGGGAAATATGTCAGAGGCACTGGGAACATTACCAAGATGGCACATGTGGCCAGAGATTAGGAAGTATAGCATTGCTAAAGATGAGGCTGAGAAAGAGGTATCTAAGTAAACTTGTTACCCAGGTAATTCATCTGCATTTTGATACAAGATCCTTAGCTGAGCTTTGCACGGACCCAAGTAAGCAATTTGTAGATTTGCACTGTGAGAGCTGGAGTGGCACAGGGAATGAGTCGACAGAGTTAGGGCCTCCAGGAGAGGAGAGGTGTTGGGACAGAGTCGCCATGGTATTTACACCAGCCTAAGAAGAATTCCGCAGACGTACAAGACAAGGAAAATCCCGGAAAGTTTACAAGAGTAGAGTACATTAGAATCATGTGACCTAGAGTCAGCGATAACGAAAAGCAGTTAGTTGAGGGAAGGTCTCCAGCTGTTGTGGGAAACTAGTTGACTAGCCCAGTCCTTAGAAGGATTGTGATAAAGGAGCCATCTCATGCCAGGGGTCAAGCGAGGTGCTCATTGGCCTCTGCTTCTGGTCTTTTTAGGTAGGTTATGTTGCAGCTTTTAAAATGTTGATTCCAACAACAGTACAGGAACAAATTCTGCCGTTGTTGACTGCTATGGTCAAGCAGTGTACTGGCAAAAGAGATTTGCTTAGTGCTTTTGCTGTTACATTAGGAAGAGGAAGTTTATATGAGGTCCACGATTCACTGTGTTGAAAGTAAAGAATAGGAGCCAGTTATCAGAATAAGAGTGACTTCCAGCAAGCATGTATTACACCACTTAAAACTTTTATGCTCTGTAGTAACCATTCATGGTTAGACCTTGTTTATATCAGGTGTCTTTTGATAAGTGTATGATAAATCCTACCTAGTTTATTAAATTCCATGACATTTAAATTTTTGATTTCTTGAAGTATTTTTTAAAATTTTTATTTAAGTAATTTATTCAGATTACATCTCAATTGTTATCCCCTCACTTGTATCTTCCCGTTCCCCTCTCCCCCTCTTTCATCCTATTCCCCTCCCCTAGGTCTGTGACAGAAGGGGACCTTGTCCCCCACTATAGGATCACAGCCTATCAGGTCACATCCTGGTAGCCTGCTTACTCTTCCTTAGAGTACCACCAGGTCTCCCTACCAAGGGGAAGTGGTCAATCAGGGGACACCAGAGTTCAAGTCCGAGTCAGTCCCTGCTCTCCACACAATTGTGGAGAATGTGGTGTCCATTGGCTAGATCTAGAAAGGGGTTCTAGATTTACTGCATGCATTGTCCTTGGTTGGTACAGTAGTTTGAGCTGACCCGCCTGGGTCCAGAGTTGCCAGCCTTAATGGTCTTTTTGTAGGTTTCTAGAACCCTCTGGATCCTTCTATTTCCCCATTCTTCCTTACCTCTCTCACCTAGAGTCCCAATAGGAAGTCCCAGTATCTATCCTAATCTCTGGCTAAGTGAAGACTATTTCACTTCTTGGAATATACCCAAGAGATGCTCCACCACACAACAAGGAAATATGCTCAACCATGTTCATAGCAGCCTTATTCATAATAGCCAGAACCTGGAAACAACCTAGATGTCCCTCAGTTGAAGAATGGATAAAGAAACTGTGGTACATTTACACTATGGAATATTATTCAGCTATTAAAAACAAGGAAATCCTGAAATTTGCAGGCAAATGGATGGAACTAGAAATGATCATCCTGAGTGAGTTAACCCAGACCCAGAAAGATAACACTGATAATTGGGCACCAGCCCAACAGAGATGACCTCTGGAAGTCTTACTGAAGTATTTTAGTAAATTAAAACATTTCTGTAAGAAGTAAAGTATTTGTTATTTGTTGTTTTCTTCTCTGTGTAGTAGTCAGCGTAATAGCCCTATTTGAAGATGGTGAAAGGCTGTTGAGTAATAGTGTTGAGCTGTGGGAATGGGCCATGGTTAAGAATTCAGAGTTTGTGCAAACTTGGGTGTCGGATGGCTTTACAACTCACAGACTTATGTCAGCTAAGTTGAGCAATCTTGTAAACAAGCTAACATTTCACAGAGCTGTGAGGATGCAAGTGACAGCTTTAGTAGAGTGAGCCCCAGTTCTGTCATGTGGTGAGCACTCCATAGTTTTGAACCATTGCTGTCATTAGCATTGCTGTTAATGGGGAATAACAGTCTCTGGCTCTATCGCTGCAGCTCCTCTTTACTGTTAGCTTAAGAAGTTCTGGGACATTGAGTAGCCACTGCATGTTTCCTAAATGTCGTATCCATGAACAGGAATTGATGTGACCTGTGTAGGGGTTGAATGGATGTGGCCTTTGCTATAGTCACATGCCATCATCTTGGCTAACAAGTGATTTACTGTCTTTACTGCCCACAATTTATCTTTTGTTTTGTTTTCTCTCTAGTCAGGCCTTGAAAAGAGGCTGGACCAGGCAGTGGATGAGTGGGATGTTGAGAAAGCGGAGGAGCTCAGCCACCAGCTAGCCACTCGAGAGGTAAGGCAGACTGACGTGGGTTTGCTTTTTGCCCGTGTACTTCTCTCTCATTCTACTGTTTACTTGGAAGTTCTAGGTTTTGTGTTGACTTTAATGCTTTAAATTGATTCTGGGTTAAAACTCAGGCTGAAAACTATGCCAAATTAATGTTTGGCCCTATTTTTACCTGGCCTACAGCAGGTTTTTTGCTTTATTTGTTTTTGAGGTTGGTGTTTTTCGGTGTGCTTCAAAGGGTGCCTTCATTTTTCCCTTTGTGCCTAGCTCCGTTTATCCTCATTGAGGGTGGTTGTTACACCTGCAGCCTTTTCTTAGTCCTTGCTTTCAGTCTCTTACTGTACATTTATTTAATATCTTTCCAACTGCAGAAGGTCACAAGATGCTTCTGATTTGCATCCTTGGAGGTGGGAGTCCTTTAGACCTGTCACTCATACTTAATGTATTTTCTTGTTCTAGTGTTCCTTTTTCATTATAGACTAAAAAACATGAAAAATTCATACCCTAGTTTTTATCTGTGGTACTTGGTTCCCTGTCTCCTTAGCTTGTAGCACTCCTCGGTGTTTAGTCAACATAAAAAACATCAAGGTTCATTCATGAAAATTATTGGTCCTCACTTGGTCTTCTAACTCACTTATAGGTTTTTGTTTGTTTGTTTTTTCTTTTTTTCAATCTAAAATTACAAAGTTCTATTTTAGTAGATCGTTCTCTGGAAATACTGTTGCATTCCCCATCATCAGTAGTCTAAAAACCCACCATTTATTGCCATTGTGTGCTTTTTTGTGTGTGTGAATTTTTGCCTATTTTTGGCTACAGGCCTTAAAATTCTTGTGGATTTTTATTGTATGAAATAACAAATTTAAAAGAAAGGCTGAAGGATGTTTTCAAAATCATCTGAGAGACTTAGGGATTTCAAATTTATCTTTTTTAAGTTTTTAAGAGTTGGTCACACTAAATATTTCTGTATATAGGGTTTATACATGTTTATTAGTGGCTAGTATAAAAGAAAGGATAGAGCCATGAGTGTTAAAGGCATTGGCTAGAAATAATATGAATGACAATCATGTGGCTTTGAAAAAAAATAGGTTGACATTTTAATCTAGATGTGGTGGTTCATGCTTGTAATCACAGCCCTTGGGAAGTTGAGGCAAGAACATCACTCTTTTGGGTTACAGAGTAAAACCCTATTTTAAACAAAGCAAACTGACATTTTGTGAATTGTTCTATTGTGGTAAAGTACAGTATAGTTGATGCTTGTAGCCACTTTGAGTGTATCACTGGGTAGTAGTATCAAGCATGCGCACACTGTTGTGCAGATTCTCCCACTGCTCGTCTCCAGAGCTCTTCATCTCACAGAACTGACACCCTCACTCTGGGTTTCCTGTCCACCTGCTTTGGCAGCATGCCGCTTTGTTTCTGTGGGTGCCTCATGTAGGTCTTATGCTTCCGGGTCTGGTGCATTTCACCTTTAGAGATCATCGTGTGGTAGTGTATGTCAGAATTTTCTTTCACCTCAAGGCTGATTGTTAGTCTGTCACATCTGGGCATCTGTTTCACTGTTTGTGTCGTCTTTAATTGCTGGTAGAGATTGTGCTTACTGTTTGACTATTGGGAACCATGCTCCTGTCAACATGAGTATGCTAGCATCTGTGTGAATTCCTGTTTGAACTTCCTTTGTGTGGATACCCAGAAAAATTCATCTAGGGGAAAAAATGCATGCCAGGTATTTTATGTCTTTAAACTGTGAGGATGTTGTGACTCCGCATAGCAACCGAAGCTTTGACACAGTTCCCTTGTAGCTGAGCTTCAGTGAGGTACCTTGGGTTTGCTGTTTTTCTTATAGGGTATTCTACTCTTCCCAGCTTCTGATGCTTCTTATGCTTGCAGTTTGACGATTGCTTTATTTTATTTTTTAAAGAGTGCTGTATTTTGATTCAATGGGTGTAGCTCTTGTTGGATATAGTAGGATTTCATCACTGCTATAGAAGGGAAAGATAAAGTTCATTTAATAAGATAAACTTGTTAAATTGTGCCACAAATTGTGGCTTCTTCAGTGTAAGATCCCTACATGTCACGCTCTTCTTCAGTTCTTGTCCCTGTCAGTCAGTCTTGGCATTAACGCAGCAAACGGTGTGTGTTTGTGCTGTGGTACTTGGAATGCATCCATTGTTAGAGGTAGTGGTTTAGTTTCTTAAAAGTATAGTTAACTCTTGAGATAACAGGATTATACCAATTAGTGAATGTTGTCTGCAGATTTTGACAGGGTGGAAACCTGAGGGAATGGCGGGGAGGAGCAGTGCTTGTGGGCTAACAGGACTGCAGGGGTTCGGTGTCTCCCAAGGCTCTGAGGACTCAGATAGAGAAGGGCATCAGGATGGAACTAGGGAGCAGTGGGATCCAAGGAGGCTGCTGAGGACTGGGACGCACACAGGGCAGCAGTCATCAGTCACAGGGTTGCATCCTGTGTGGGAACCCATGCCAAATCCTGCCATGTCAGAAATCCTGTGCTTAGGCTGTATGCTGTGACCTTCGAGTTGCTGACCTTTACCTCACGAGGTCTTGTGTTCTAGGCTATCCTTGGACTATTTACCTTTGAAAGAAGTAGAGAAGTTTCAACTAGGAACCACCCAGAGGATCTAGGAAGTTCTACAGGGAGTGATTTAGGCTATTGCATTCTTGCCCGGGGGCTAGGGTGAGTGAGATAAGAATAGATCCTATTGACCTTGCCCTATATATGTTCCTGCTAGTCGGCAATAAAGTGAATCTTGATCAGAAATGCCCTGACTTGATTCGTTATTACTCACGTCTCTGTATCCTACTTTCAATTCCCACTCCCTCTTTCAGGTGAAGCCTGATTTAATTTTTCCCCGCGGGCTGGGACCCGACAATTCTTACCAAGTTGTGGATTTAGACTGAAGCTGCTGGTAGCTTTGCGTGGGTTGGGATGAAACCTTTGAGGAAGCTGGTACTTAACTGTATCTCTACTGAGGACGTGTCACCCCCTGTGCTGCTTGTTGAACAGATGCCTCTTGAATGGCTTTCAAGGTTCCAGGACTGTTGAATGTTGTTTTGGATGCTGGTCTGGGCTTGCTGGATAGTTCTAGTAAAGCCCAAGGCACAACCTAAGAACAACCAGCAGGAGTGCCGTGTGTGGTTGCTTGCTGGTTTAGAGATACCATGAGCCTGTCTTCCTTGCGCTTCCCAGGGTTACAGCGTGCAGCCTGCTGCTCTCTGCTTTTTCACCCACCCTTCTTTCGGAGACCCAAGAGTTACATACTGTGTGATCTCTTCAACTACAGGCTGCCACAGCAGACCCCTCCCTCATCAGCCAATTGTCTCTGACTTGTTGGCTTGGTGGTGGAAGAAAAGACAAGGGTGGAGGATGGTTTATTAGCCTCTCTC
>OU015757.1:77376629-77396997 GCA_907169655.1 Acomys percivali | reverse complement strand
GGGGGGGGGGGGGGGGGGGGGGGGGGGGGGGGGGGGGGGGGGAGGAGAGGACTGGGTGAGGAGGGGGGAGGAGAGGACTGGGTGAGGAGGGGGGAGGAGAGGACTGGGTGAGAAGGGGGCGGTACCTGTGCTTCTGTCTGCCGGTCTCTTATTATCTGGTATTGGTTTTATTTGGGATGAGCTTTAATAAAACTTGGATACTTCATTTATTGGAGCAATAAAATGGTGGCGTCACTCCTCGAGCGTCGGCGTTGCCCACAGTTGTTTGTCCTTCCTTCTCTGGCCACATTGAAATCAGGGTTCTTTGTGGGTCAATAATAACTTTGGTCCCCGAAGCTTTAACTGGTGCATTTACTACCTCTAGAACACTTGAATTACATTAGTGACGTGATTGTTAGTCACTGTTGAGTGAGACTAGTATGTTTTAGGCCATTGGTATGGCGTTAATGTAACATGATTTATTGTCTGAGTACTTGAGGCCAGAACAGCTTACTGAAGAGCAGTAATTTTGAGCTTTACTGCATTGGTTTTGAGAAGTGAAGTTGGTAGTGCATTCTTGTTTAGGAGCCCTCAGGGTGTTTCTGATTTCAGCAGAACATTCTATTTCTTTCACCAAAAGGAGAGTTTGAATATGTAATCTCAAGCTTGCTATAATTAGTTCTGATGACAGTTAAATACCTCAGCCAAGACTGTAAATCAGCAGTTAAGTTCTGACTTATGCGCTGGTCATAAATCTCAGGCACTGCACTGTAAACACTTATTTGGGGGACAGGCAGATGAAGGAGGGCAGGCCTCAGACAGAAGTAAAATGCCATTTGAATGTTAGGCAACATCTGTAAACCTCACACTTAAACCCTGATACTGCTTACACCTTTTGTCTAAACTCTCTTTGAAGTACTTTAGTAGCTTAGGTTATCAACAACTGATGAGAACTTTGGATCCTTGCTGTGTATGTGCAGTGTGTGCATGCTCGTGTGTGCTGCTGCATGCCTGGGCCTTCTCCAGTGCTCTCCACCTCGCTGGAGATGGGCTCTCCCTGGACCTGGAATGCAGCTGGGGCTATGGAGCAGGCCGACAGGCCTAGGTTCTGGGGATCAAGCTCAGGTCCTTGTGCTTGTGCAGCAAGTGCTGTTCACCCACCAAGTCGTCTCCCCAGCCAAGGAGGAAAATTACTAAAGCATGAATGTATTACTTTCAAAACGACTACATTCACCTTGTTAGGGGGAAATTAATGCTATGCTGTGGGGAATGCACATCTTAATAACTAAATACATTATACAAGGCAGTAAACTGATGTTGTGTCAGGTCTCTTTTTGAAACATGGTCGTCAAATTCAGAACCAACTGGTACAATTCAAGTATTTTTATGTTGGTAGAAGTTGCCTGTATTTTTAGTCTCTGGCAGGAGTAAAAACACTTTGCATGTCAATTTAATATTTTTTAAAGCCAACTGTTCGTTCATTGGCTTAAAATTTACACTCTACCAAAGTCTTAGCTTTGACTCTGATGAAATAAATAGCAATATTTAGATAAAATGTTCACACGAAAATCTTTTTCCAGAAGCAAATATAGATGGTGTTTGTGGCATCAGTGCCTTCTAACCTAGTAACAGACCTGAAAGTGCTTTGTAAAGCTGGGGCCTTTACAAACTCCAGGCAGCAAGCACATTTTATGTGCTTTCCCCCACACACTATGTGTATGTGTGTAGTGTGCATTTGTTTGTGTGTGTGTTTATGTCAGCTCAGCTGGTCAACTTGACTGAGGATCCTGTGTTTACCTCCTAACTGCTAGGATTACAGAAGGCCTTCTACGTGCATTCTGGGGATCTGAACTCCAGGCCTCTAACTTGCAGCACTAAGCTACTTCCTCAAGCCACTTGTACTTATTATGAATTAGTCAGAACATGTCTTTAGTTTTCAGACTTAAATTAACTGTGTCCTTCCAAGCACAGTGTGCTCTTAAGTTTCAGTGATGTAACGAGGCATTTTATTAATGCATATGTGCACTTTAAAAAAATACTTAGCGGTTTAAAGAATATTTTTGTTCTTTGACAGTTTCATATGTATATACAATGAATCTTTATCATATCTACCCCAACTGTCCCTCCCATTCCCAACATGTCCCCATCACCTTGATGTACTTAAAGATGATGGTGGTGGTGGTGGTGGTGGTGGTGGTGGTGGTGGTGGAGGACGAGGAGGTGGAGGTGGTGGTGGTGGTGGTGGGTGATGAACCTACTGAGTTTTAGTGCTGCTTACATACAAAGGGGCATAAGTCCTTCCACCAGAGCTTTGGTAGCCTACAAATGATCACTACTCCAAAGAAATGTCCTCATCCGGTAGCCTTCACCTGCAAATGGCTCTTCAGCTGGGGGGTGGACCTCAGGCATTCCTTCCCACACATGCTGGACTGTTGACTGTCCTGATCGTCGCAGGACTCCTGGGTTCATGTGCAGCACTCCTCCCCGTCCCCAGGCTCGCTCTTTGTTTCAGTTCCCTCTTCTCCAGGGTTTATTGTGCTTTGGGCCTGTATGTTCTTGAGCTCTATAAGACACTAGAGTAAACACCATTTTCCACCTTGGTGACTGGTATTCCATAGGTTCTGGTAGATGTGCAGAGCTGCATTCTTAGTCCATAGTGTTTTATTTCCTCTTTGTTTTGCCCACCTTGAAAGGAAAAATGCCTCACATACATGTTGGTGTTGTAATCCACAGGCTAACTGTGGAGAAATCATTGACTTCAGTGAAGAACAAGACAGTGTGGCAGCGTGTAGTGGCCATAAGGAAACGTAGGAGCCCCTGCTCTTTGCTCTGGGGTTATAATGAGATATGGTGCCTCTTTGCCATCTCTCTTCTGCTCACTAGTGAGTTTTCTGCAGGCTGTTGTCTCTAGGGTGTCTTCAGCTGTATCAGTGCCCTCTGAGTAGCTTCTTGACTGCTGGCTTTGGTGAATCTGAACTCTGGAACCCAGCTACAGGCTCTGGTGGGACAGTTTGGAAAATGCCACAAAGTACCTTGTTTTGAGATCTGCTTGTAAAATTGAGAATTAAGTGAGACATAATCACGTTTTATTGGTATTCGTAATCCCTTTTTAAATTCAAGAAAAAGCAATAAAAATTTCGAAGTGAGATGGCAATTTCAAGTGTTTAGTATATGTCTTGTACATTCAGATCAGACTTCTTAGGGTGATAAAATGCAGGAATGAAAAGGGAACAGCAGTGAGGGGGTGGGGTGGGGGGGCAGTGCCTCCACTCCCAAATGCTTCTGTGCCAGGTTTCTCCCTATGTCTGTACCACTTGAGCAATTGCTGCCTGCCACCACCTGAGTCTGCGGGCCTCTGTCTGTCCAGTTGCTGTCAGGGGCTTGCTCAGTTACAGGTATGAGGGCGAGTGAGGTAACCCTTTCCCACTGCACTTCTGAAGGGTGTGTCTGTCCAAGTTAGTACTTGTTCATTGAGCCTGGAGCTTTAGAAACCAACTACAGTACAAGCTGTACTTACTGGTGTCCGTTTCATTGTCGTCTGTAAGCTCTGGCGTTTGGTCAAAAAGTTAATGTATTACTTCATCTCAGGCTAAATACCTCAGCTCTCGAGGGAGGCCTCATTATTTGATGGGTAGCCCAGAAAAAGAAAGTATTTATTTGTAAAGTGGATGGTACTAGAAGTAATTATGACTGCCACAGGGAGAGGTAAAGCAATAAGGCTTTGAGTTCCTTTGAATTCCTACCCAGTAACACCCGAGACGTGTTTTTTGAACACCTCCTCTCTATTGGCTCTGAAGTGGCTCACCATGCAAAGATAAGTAAACGCAGTCTAATAGAAAAATACTGTGGACTAAGTCTGAGACAGTGTGGCATCTGCATAGTTACTAGTGAGAAATAGCCCACATGTAACTTAAGTAACCCAGGCCTGCCTACCAATCGTTGTCACTGGTTGTCTATCACAGGTTCCTGTTCCCCGCTCAGCAGATGGCTGTAGCTGCTCTCTAGCTTAAGGACTTAGTGCTCATGAAGATCGGGTGTGTTGACACCCTGACTTTTCCAGTGTCCTATGTTCACTCTTAAGGTCAGTGTTGGTGGTATATGACTGAGGAATAAATGCACTGCTTTGCACATCTCTTCATCGTTTTAAGCTGGGAGCCTCTCGATGGTATCAGCATGCCCCGTGTGTTAGAAAGGCTCTCAGTGCCTGTCCCTGTTAGGCACTGCCGTGAATGTGCCATCCAAAGTACAGTGACTCAGCAGCAGTAGCAGTCGGTTTCTTCACCTGAGGGACAAAGACTGATCTGCAACCAGGAGCCCGTGCTCCAGGCAATCATTTAAAGATCCAGGCCACCAGCAACTCTCCACCTTTGCTTAGGAAACCTAAGTGTCGCCAGTGTAATCATTTGAAACTTACAGACCTGCTCACTCTCCCCTGGGTACAGCTTCACGCTGTGCCATGCAGAAGGAGCCAGCAGCACTGCGGCACTGCCCCACTCACACACGGCCACGGCCATGCTGTGGTAAAGGTATGCCTTCTTATATGAAATAGACTGCACATTGTCATTTGATGCAGTCATGTTCACTTGGCTGTGTTGTCAAAGCTGAGTTAAGTAGCCACTTGTGACAATGCAGTGTGGTGGCAGGGTAGAACAGATGCTGAAGGGACATCCGGCCTCCACACAGGTGCACATGTGAATACACTAGTGTGGCTAGTGTATCCTAACGACGACGGGCTCCTTTTCCTACATGGAGAAACTGGAATAGGAAATAAAGACAAACCAGCCAAACTTGAACATATTGCCAAAAACACTTGCAAAGAAGTGTACTATATAATGCAAATAGGAAGTCTACTACAAGGCTCCATTCGCTAAAGCAGAGAAAAGAAAGCAAAGGAAGGCTCCATCCATGTCAAGGACTCAACTGGAATCCTCTCTTGACACTTGCTTCCTTGCCAGCAGTGCTCCCAAAGGAAACAGGAAAAGAAAAATCCAAAGTACACATGCATAAGAATTCTGTTCCCAATGGTGAACAGCTTAAAGTCCTCAGATGTGTCTGCACCTTGGAAGGCATTTTTATGAAATGAATACATTACCAGAAGTGGCAGCAACCAGTCTTGCGATAGAAGCCTGGTAAATTATTTGGGTCCATTAGAAGCAATCTGCCTGCTGTCACCTGCACGATCCTAGTCCAATCCCTTTACCTTGAGTCAGAGTGGACCACCCAAGGGTTTTAACTTCGAGGGTACAAAGGATATTTCAAGGTTAAGGTCAAATAACAGGCTCTGGAAAAACACCCTTACCCAGTGTTCTTTATTCAGTAAGAATGTAATGGAAACCGTGCTGAACAAAACAACCACAGACTTCATAAAGCTTCTAGTAAGGAAGAGAGAGAAACTCTGCAAGACCACAGTGGTGCCAAGCAGCTCTGGCCAGCAATACCTAATGTAGGATCTAAATCACACACCACTCAAACAACACTTGCTGGGGTTCTGATGCCCATGCAAAGATCAGAATAAACCAGTGAACTATAGACAAAAAGGGCCATGTTGCTGGTGATACTGAAGTAATGCAACTCGATTCCCCAGCTCTCCACTTACGGGTGTGTAACCCGCACGTGCACATCAGTAACCCTTGTCGTGTTGGTCTCTTCTGAAAAGGATGATGGGGACGGGTAGGAGTAGCAGCCACAGGAGGCGCTGCTGAGGCCGAGAACCAGTGCAGAGGCAGCACGCCAGAGCAGCTACAGGAGGCGCTGCTGAGGGCGAGAACCAGTGCAGAAGCAGCACGCCAGAGCAGCCACGTGCCTGTGGGAAGAGCTGTTGGTAGCTTACTCATTATACCCCTTTGTTCTGTGTCTACAAGGGTGGGCGACCTGGGAGACAGTCACTCAGTGAGCAGCCAGCATTCCATTCCCTAAACTCAAAAGTGGCTATCCTTGAGGGAAACCACACACTACACATCCCGTCCCACTCTGTTAGAGTCATACTAACAGTCAGAACTGCCAACACTATCAGTACCACTGCTGGCATAAACTTTTTTGTTGTTTCTTTTTAAACCAAGAGTCTAGTGTCTTATTGACACCTGAGAACAGACTGACTTGCTACCTTAAAAGTGGAATCAGATTCAAGACCCTGCTTCCTTACAAAACTGCGTTCAAGTGTTTGGTAGCATGATTAGCTTTTACTCCACACTGCAGATTTTCTGGAAGAAACAATAGTGAACGTAGTTTTTCTATTTCCTAAGAATTCCCAGATGAGCCGAAAGTAGAATTCATGAATAAAATTGACATTGAAAGAGGTTGGGGATGTAGCTCAATTGGAGTGCTTGCAATGCACGTATGGAACCCCGGGTTCGATCCTTGGCACCACTAGGCATGGTGGACTGGATAGAATCCTAGCATTCATGAGGTGGAGACAAGAGGACTTTAAATTCAAGTTTATCCTTTGCTGTGTAATGAGCTCAAAACTGGCTGCCTGGGCTGCATGAGCCCCTGCCCTACCACATTGCATCACTAAAACCATTGCAGTTTTCTGCATGTCCCAGTGTATCCACACAGCCAAAGCTTTAAAGACTGAAGTTCTATTTGGCGGTCAGTAAGGTACCGAATGTACCTGGTAGCCCTCAATAAAGATGGTGGTGGGTACTCAACCCTTGTGAGTTTCCAGGTGGAGAAAGTTGAGGTAAAGGGAGTGGCCCACATACTCGTCTTGGGGCCCGCCAGGCTGGGTGGGGCTCAACTTTCCCGGAGTCCTGGTCACCAGATGATTGAAACAACAGAATGAGCTAATTGCAAAGAGAAAGCTATAATCTATAAATGCAGGTTTATCGGAGCAGCTCTTGGCCACCATGCAAAAGGAGGGGAAAGAGAGGAGGAAGGGAGGAAGGTTGGGAGGGAGGGAGGAGGGACATGCACAGAGAAAGGAGGGAGGCGAGGAGAGGTACAGAGGGAGGCGAGCAGAGGACAGAGTGGGAACCAAAATGTCTGGATTATATAGTGAAGGGAAGGTCCTGCTCCTGGTCTGGATAGTTCACTGTAGAAGGCAGGACATGACAGTCACACCCAGCAGCAGGTAGGGACCGGATGCCTGAAACCAAGCACAAGTTAACACTTCTTTGTACAGTGTTAGTCCACACATACCATCTAAGTTTCTCACATCCGTGGAAACACTCTTCTCTGGGGTTGTCCAGCCAGACTGTAGCTGGCTCCTGTGTACTTACTTGCTTTTGCTCAGCAAGGCATCGTGGACAGTCACATTTGCAACTATGTTCTAGTTGAGGCTACGAAAGACTCACATCCAGTCACACTGGAATCTAAGGACAGCAAAGGTAACTGTGGTTGGGGCATTTTGAGGCTCCTTATGATCATCAAGACAAACTAATGTAAATGTTACAAGAAATGTGTTTCATTCTTTATTGTCTATGTTTACAGGCCTGATAATTCTCAGTGTATATTTCTTTCCATTTTTTTCCTTTCTTCATTCTCTGGTTGTGAAAAAACGCATCTATCAAGAGAATTATGATTTTCCTTTACCCTTGAGGAACTGAGTATTCAGGACCCTTCCTGGGAGCAGGAAGGAAGAGAAGGCAAAGGACCGTATCAAGTACCTCGCTTGACCTCCAAAGTACTGAGCCAGGGTTGGTCCGCAGGAAGGGGAAGCCAACGGGGAGGGAAGAAGAGCGCAAACCCTTAAGTAGTGTCACCCAGAGGAAGATCTGGAAGTTCAGCTAGAGTTCTGGAAAGACACAAGCATTGCAATATTCAGGAATTGCCCAGCTTGGTGGCTCAGGCCTTTGAGTCCAGCACTCCAGGAGGCAGAGGCAGGTGGCTCTCTGTGAGTTCGAGGCCAGCCTAGTCTACAGGACAAGTCCAGGACGGCCATGGCTACCCAGAGAAACCCTGCCTTAAAAGGAAATAAATAAGTGAGGAGTTAAGCAGTGAGTTCTCTCAAGTATTTGGGCCAGAGGGAATTATCCTGCAGTGTACACTGTCCAGGGGGCTGCACAAGGATTGCAGCCACCATTGTGTCTTCTGTGGAGGGAACCAGCAAACAGTGTCTAATGGTTGCTAAGCAACCATTAGCCCATTGCTGCCCTTTTCCATTAAACATTATCTGCCTTCTTAGATTGTTTTAATTTACTTTAAAGCAGGAAAGGTAATGTGGCGTGATTACCAGTGATACTAACAATGAAAATGTGAAGATTTTGTAAAGGTTAGATCACTCTTGGTGGGGATAGTTGGTGATGATAGTGACAGTTGGTTGAAATCTTAAAGCATTTTATCACCTGTCCTCATACGTCATGATACACACGCACACACACACGAGAAATAATTGTAGTCTCTGATATTGTAAAACTCAGCCGAGATGCAGTTGAATAATCTCTGTCCTCTGCTATGCTTTGCTCCTCACTACAGCTTGTCCCAAGCAGTGCTTCCTTCAGTACAGCAGGGCTAACAGTAGGTAGCCCTCGGCTCCGCAGACACCTGAAACCACAACATCCATAGGTCTGAGAAGAATAGAGGAAAACCCAGTTGGGAAATCACAGGAAGCAACCAAAGGATGCTGGGAAGGGAGACCGAAATCAGCTGGGGTCTCACAGGAGCCAATGACTGATTCTGCAACAGGATGGGGAGGGGAGGGAGGTGTTTCTGGCTTTTTCCACTCAGCCTAACTTTGAGCTTTATCTATTTTGTTAGATGTACTGATGGTTTATTTCATCATCATCACCCCAACCTTGTTTGTTTGTTTGTTTTTGATACAGGGTTTCTCTGTGTAGCTTTTGTTGTCCTGGACTTGATTTGTAGAGCGGGCTGGCCTCGAACTCACAGAGATTCACCTGCCTCTGCCTCCCTGAGTGCTGGGATTGAAGATGTGCACCAATGCACCTGGCTTCATCATGCCTCTTAAGTGTCCCTATATGTGTTGTGTTCTATATACCACATTGCTTATGCATTTTCCTTTGGAAGAATGGTGTTTGCAGTTTTATACTGTTATGGCTAACACCGTGTTAGTCGTTTTCAGTGACGATACCTGAGGGGGGAAAAGGAAGCAAGGTTTATTTGGACTTACAGTTTCAGAACATTTGGTCGATGCCCATATGGGGTCATCACTTTCGATCTCTGATGAGGCAGAGCACAGGTGGTCATACTAGAAGGGTAAGTAGAAGATCCTAACATATCCTTCAGGGATGTGGCTATAATCACCTGTTTCCTGTCACCCACTTCCTGCATGAAGTAGACTTCACGTCGGGAAGTTCCTGCCTCGTCCTGAGAGCTCTGTTCTATGGCGCTGAAGCCTTTAGCACTTGGCCTTTGAGGGCATAAAAGATTCAGATCACAACAAGCTGTTATGAGTATCCATAGAACAGAAACCCATTCATTACTTTTCAATCAAATGATTTCAATAGCCTTTTCCTAAACCTGGGTGTCTCTGGTTTATTCCTGCACCAATACAACCTTCATGTCACTTTCAACACATCCTTCCAAAGATAAACCTCTGAGATTACTGCCTCTTCAGTGGTGTTTCATAGCCTGAAATGTCAAAACTCCTTACTGTCAAGGACATGTACATTTTTCTACACCACTTACAACATCTGCCTCCTGTACTTACCTATGCAAACCCTGCTCTCCTCTGACTGCCCTCTACCGTTGGCCCGTCTTGTTATTCCAGAAAGGCATTTGCTGTACATCACGTGCCCTGCAGCCATGACTGGTATGGACGAAAGGTCACTTCTTGCTTGTACCTCAGTTTACCCACGTGTCACTCTTTATTTCCGTATTTCCTTGGTGTCTGCGGCAGTCTCGGCACTTTGCAGGGAGGTGGCCCCTCTTTCTACTTCCAAATCAACATGTGGTGCATTTGTGATTCTGGGTGTGGCGCGCACACACACACACACACACACACACACACACACACACACACACACGAATGCGTTTTAGCCTGTGCCTCTGAGACATGACATGGAACACTGAACAGTTTAGAGAACTTAAGTGTAATAGCATTTAAAATAAGCCATTTGTATAGACGTGGTTCTAGAGTGAGTTACTAATGCCTTGTGCTTTCTTAGCCAGAGTGAAATGGACATAATTTGAATCTTTTGTTGTGTTAGGATAATCACTACAATGATTTGTAGGTCTTTACTTTAATCATTGGCCGATACGGGGAGTTGCCTCTTCTTTCTCTCTAAGGCCCCCACACAGCTGCACATTGTTTCAACAGGACTTTGTTTCAGTTCTCCATTAGGCTGTGAGTTCCTGCTGCAAGGTACCCAGATCCTGCCTTTTTCATGAACAATAGTGTCACGGTCAGCAGAGTAAAGACAATTATGTTCAACCACACAGGCACACATAATTCTTCAAGGTCGGGGGCTCATGTCATTTTTCACGCAGTTGTGGGCACACTGAAGAAATGCTTCAAGAGAGCTATTTGTTAGTTCCGTAGGTTATATGCCAGACACAGAGAAGACTCAGAAGGAAGCCTTTGACCAGGGAGACCAGAACCTCTCTTCACCTCCCCTCACAGGTTCCTGTCTGGAGTGAGGATATGGAATTTAACTTGGACAGTGACATTGAAAAGTATAACAGAGTTGGCAAAGGGGGAAATGAACAGCTCCCTGTCTGTCTGCACTCCTCTTGTAGCCAGATACTGAAAGCGTCAGAGATTAAGCTCTGGGCACATTTTCAGGTCTTTAGCAATACAGGTACCAGTAAGAGCTGGACTTGTGAATAGTTGTTCCCTGTGTGTGACTGGTCCAGTGTCATGCTGACAGAATGTTAGGATGATATGTCACCATTTCTTTCTTTCTTCCGCAGATCTGATTTTATTCAGAATGCAAAGACAACTTAAAATATATAATCTCCCAGCTAATGACTTTTGGATACATTTCTGTCCAGTGAGATGTAAAATGTTGGGCAGGACAAAATTCACCAGAGTGTTGGAATATTGGGATGTTTTCCGTTTATTTCGAAATGCTTTTGAAGTCAACAAAATGGATTGGCAGCTGGTCATGGTGGGTGCACACCTTTAATCCCAGCAGTCAGGGAGGCAGAGGCAGGTGGATCGCTGTGAGTTTGAGGCCAGCATGATCTACAAAGTGAGTCCAGAACAATCAAGGCTACACAGAGAAACCTTGTCTCAAAAAATCAAACCAAACCAAACCAAAAAAAAAAAAAAAAAAGGGATAAGGTTGACAGCTAGCAAAATGGATGGACAGACTGACTGATATAACATGTATAGGAAAATGGTAATTGCAGAATCTAGGTGTCAGGAATACTACTGTTCCCTTCCAGACAATTTTGATTTTAGTACATGTTTAAAGTATTCCCCCCAAGTATAATGTTGAGAAATAAAGTGCTCCTAGAAAGAAGGCTTCTGCCCTTCATATGTCTTCCCTTGAGTGTTTGGACCAATGTAGAAATTGCTATGGCCGTCTTGTGACACTATGGTTCAGTCTCATGTTAAACGGGTGAAACAGGAAGATAGAGCTCCGTTCTGGTCCCTGAGGGCAGCTTATGGGGGTCAGTTCTTATCTTCCGCCTTGCCGAGGCAGCGTCTGTGTTTTGGAGATGAAGCTCAGACCTCCACGCGCGCAAACGAAGCACTTTACTGACTGGGCATCTCCCCTCCGCCCAAAGCCTAACTTAAAAGTAGAATTGCCAGAGTGCAGTCTAAGGGCAGAGCCACAACTCTGCTTGTGGAAGATTAATTCTATTAAGGGTGCTCCTATTTTGATCATGGGCTGATTTTTCCCATTGGATTTACATCCAATGGATGCACATTTTCTAGAATTAGTTCAACAAAGCACGTCTACTCTTTTCATGCTGCTCCAGATTTTCCCATCTGTTCTCACCTCGGTTCTGCTCTCCTGAGACTGGACTCACCCCAAGGAGCAGGTGGGAGTGGCTGTGCCCATTTTCACTCAAGTGTGGCTGACAGTGTTCCTTTCTAGCTAAGCTCTCTGCACAGCCACAGGGCTCTACTGCCCAGCTCTGAAGCATGAGCTCTCTAAAAGGAAGTTTCTGGCCAAGAAGCAAGAAAAGAGTCTTTTAAGAGTGGGTAGGCCCCTGAAAGCTGATCAGATCTGGCTTGGCTCTGTGCCTGCGAGGGCACAGGCTTTCTTCACCAAGGCCTCTTGGGCTCATAACTGTTTGGGTCCCAGCATTGCCGTGGGTCCTTGCAAAATCAACACCAAATGTCAGCTGCTTGTCCTCATCGATAGCACTCCCTGAGCATCTGGAGTTTAGTCTCTAGGGTTGCTTTCTTGCTATGTGAGCCTCTAAGAATGGGTGCACACTAACCACAAAGCTCTTGACCACCCAGGGTTGCTGGTGGGATGAGTGCAGGGCGCCCAGCCACATCCCCTGTTGTGTTAGGATTCTCTAGAAGAACAGGACTGGTAGAATGAATAGGTTAGTGTTAGGGTGTGAAAAGGGGTTTATTAGACAAGGAATGGTGTCTTAGGGTTTTGTTGCTATGAAGAGGCACCATGAACTCTTATAAAGGAAAACATTTGATTGGGGCTGGCTTACAGGCTCAGAGGTTTAGTTCATTATTGTCATGGCAGAGAGCATGGCACCGTGCAGGCGGGCATAGTGCTGAAGAAGGAGCTGAGAGTTCTACATCTTGACTTACAGGCAGCAAGGAGAGAGACTCTCCCCACTGCGTATATATGAGACCCCAAAGCTCACCCTCACAGTGACTCACTTCCTCCAACAAGGCCACACCTCCTAATAGTGGCACTCCATATGCATCAAACATTCAAACAAGCATGCACCAGGAAGTCTATGGGGCCATACCTATTCAAACCACCACAAGTGGGTATCCCAGCAATAGCTATCTACACACTGGAAAAGCTGAGAAACCCATAACTGCTCAGTTTATGAGACTAGATCCTCTGTAGTCTCAATCTGGTGACAGGCTGGAGGACTCCTGGAGGGCCACTGATCTTCAGCCCACATTGGAACAGCAAAATCTACATTCTGACATCAGCTAAAGTTGGCAGTGGCAGCAACTGGGTTGACAGACACACACTCATCAACAAGAAATGAAGGTAGGCATGCCAGGAAGTACAGCTTTTTTCCCTTGGATGTTTTTATATGTGTGCTGCTACCAGAAGGTGTCAAACACTCTAGGAGAGGAGCTTCTACTTCCAATTAACCCTTCTTTAAAGGACTTGCCCAGAGGCATGTGTCTTAGTTGATTCCAAATAAAACAAGCTTGCACCCAATATTAACACTCACAGCCTGGGTCAGAGTGTATAGACAATAGAGGTATACCAGTTAGCCTTCTGAATCATGATCCTGCCTATGGACCCCTGAGAGAGGAATCCTGGCTACCAGACCCAGGCTTAAGTCTAGGCAGGATTAGAGGCCAAGGATGAATCTCCCTTGGGAAATTCTTGCCTAGGGAGCTCTCCCTAATCCCCCCACTCTGAGTTTTAATGCCTGGATCACTTCCCCTGCTCAGGCCATTGTCCCATTGCCTACTGTACACCCTTACTTTGCTCTCCTCTTCTCCAGATATTCACAGCGCTGTGCATCTGTGCATCTAAATCTCAGACATCCTCTAAGTAGATGCCTCGCCCTCCTCCAGATGCCCTCCCTGTTCCTATAACCTGCCTGGGTGTCCCTCTCCCATGTAGCCACATAATGTCATACCTGATCCAAAAACCTTACCCATTTCCTGGTAATTAATTCCTTCCCTTATGTCTGTCTCCCTTGGTAGACCTCAAACTCCAGAAGGGCCGGCCTACACCATTCCCCTGGCCCGTGCTGGTCCACAGCCCCGAATCCAGGGCAGAACACCTAAGCAGCGCTTTATGGCCACGTGCTCAGTGTGATGGATGGATGGGTGGTGCACAGTCGTGCACGTGGCAGTTTGCAGTTCTGCCTAACTCACAGGCTGGCTACAAAAGCACGCACTTTCCCAGGCAAGGAAGAAGCCTCAGGATCTTGTTTTCCTCTTCTGCAGTTTTAGTAGAGTTTTTTTTTTTTTTTTTTTTCTTCTTCTAGTTGTTCCCAGATGTCACACTCTGTTAATCCCTCAGTGTCCTATTGGTCAAATGGAAGATGCTGTGACAGGGAATAAGACTCACTTGTGGCCTTTCTGGAGGCTGGATCTTTGATGCATATGAGAGAAACTTATCTAATGGAGGACATTTCCCAGCAAACAACAGTTGCTAGCATTTCCCCCCCAGTCTTTGCTACCTTATAGGTACTACTGAAAGTACGCACATGTATCCATCCATTCAGGCTTTCCAACCACCCTGTGATGTGGGTACCGTTGTCCCCACTCTATGGATGAGATAACAAGAGGCTAAGCGTTTGTCATTCAATCTGTGGGCGGAAACCCATCACTGAGCTTCGGTCAGTCCATCCTTAGAAGGTGTACTTGTCAGGATGATTTTGTTCTGCCTTTAAGTCATAATACGTTCTGCTTCTGTGGCTGCTGTGCAATTGTTTGTGGGAGTAAGAAAGGAAATATCAAAGATAAAAAGGTGGTGGCGCAGCACAGTAGAGATGGTTTATTTGCTGCTAAGAATAGTGTGCTCCAGAGTCTGGGATGCCTTGCTGTGCTAGAGATCACAATGTGCATGGAGCATGTAGCGAGCGCTCTTCTTCAGAGAACGGCTTTCCCACTGCTTCCCACTGCTGCCAGGAACACCCTCAAGATGGCTTCTGACCATCCACTTCCTGGAAAAGAAGGAGATTCACCATTCCTTTTGAACAAACCAGTCTAATGGCAGGTTCTTGTGCTCTGCCACTAGGGAGTGCAGCCGACAGGTGGGACTGTTTCACTACCTTTGTTTGCTGAGTTCTGGGTAGGAGATTGGAGGTGGAAATACAGCCTGCTTAGAAGGCCTCTGGCCATGTGTTTGGGTCATGAGGAACTGACGTGGCACCAGGAAAAAAGCAGCTGGATTTCTTTCTGAGTTGTGCTTACTTCTGTGGCCCCTGAAGTAGAGCTGGGCTGGATATGGTTGAGGGTCTACTTGTGGCTCCCTGCAGGGTCAACCCACCTCTTTCTGGGACCTTGGTTGACTCAGAAGAGGCAGCATGCCAGCCTTCAAGGGAAGAAGCACTGGGTATGTGACAGAGAAATATAAAGTGTGACACGGAGCAGGATGTGGGCGTGGGGGTAGAGGAGCCTAGGAGAGTGGGTAGTGGGCAAGCTGCCATTTTTGCTGCTCTGGCTTCCCAGCCCTTTTTTTCTTTGTTTTTTTGGCTCAGGAGATGACTGAACATGTGGCTCACAGCTGACTTCTTCAGGGCCTTAGATAAACGATGAGAAGACAGGTGACACCTGGGCACCTTTTTCCAATTCTGTGTGGATAGGGAATGGGCCAGATGGCCTGACTCCTCCACCCCCACCCTGTCCCCCATCCACTCACTTTCCAGTGAGAGGAGAAAGGAGGGAGAGAGGAAGGAACTCTGGGGCTGTGTTCAGAGACAGGAAGCACTGTCTCTCGGCAAGTGTGCTCTGGTAAGTGAATGCTCGTAGTCATAGGAACTGGTCCTCTCTTGATTCTCAAACCCTCTGACCATGTTCTGACTAAGGAGTCCTTGAAGGTCAGATACAGGTCACACAGAACTGCACAGAGCTAGGTTTATCCTCAGAGCAACCCTCAGCATCCTCTTGATAAGCGTGTATAAGTCTGATGCTCTGAGAGGCCAGCCTCTCTGAGTTTATCCATATGTGTAAGTGTGTGTCCAGGGCTGTAGACCTGGAGCTCACATCCAGAACAATACTGTTCAGAACACTAAAGCCCCTTGAGGTCTTGTGACCCAGTGTTTCCCAAGTGTTCCTCCTGGGTCACCTACATAATGTTAATTTTTCCTTTTCAACCATCGACTGTACTTACTTTAGTCTATTATCTTCAAAGGAGTCTTGATATGAAAAAGTATTTACTACAAATAAAAAATAAATAAATTCCTCAGAAGCAGTGCTGCTACCTTTCTGCTGAGTGCTGCTGCCCATTCAAGCCTTGGAGCCCCAGGCTCCTCAAGTGGAGCACAGAGGAGGGAGAACTGACTGAGGAGTTCCTCTCTGCTGATTTGTGTTTTTAGCTTCTCAGTTTTGCCTGTTTCCTGTACTCTGAGAGAGTCAGTTTATTACTATAGAGGAAACGGAAGCTCAGAGGGGAAGCTGTGCTCAAGAACGTGGTGGTTGCCCCCCCTTCATATGACGGTGGGCACCCAGGGCCCCGGGCTCCCAAGCATCACGGCCCACCTCCATTTCCAGGCACATTTTCATACATTCCAATTACTTGGCAGGTTCTTGGAACTTACCTCTCAAATACGGCCTACCACTGGGTCTTTCCCATGGCCAGCAGATTTCTGTAATAGCTCCAAGCCTCTGCTGTCCTAGCTGGTATTGCCTACAGTGAACGGAGCCCTTGTCCATGTGTGATGGATGCTGAGCTAAGAGTCGGGACCCCTAGATCTACTGAGGTTTGCTTTTCCTCAAGACCAGTGTGTTCTGACTTATTTTGACCTGCCAGTGTCTCTGTAAATGGGGGTGAGTGTGTTTTCTATGATGCTTAGGGGGGCTCACCTTTATAAGCCAAGTGAGATAACGGATCTGAGAGTGCTCCGGTGAGAATGTCCAGCCGGACGTGCAAGCTTGTTTCCATTCTTGCACTCACGTCTCTGGCATCTGTGAGCGGTAAGAACTGTGAGGAGAGTGCTTGGGAGCCACTTGAGTCAACACAGCAAAACTCTCCAGCTTGCCTCATGCCTTGATGGGACATTCACTCGCCCACAGTGTCGTGTGAGGTGCTAACGGGACATGAAGAAGTCCAATTACGTAACCACGTGGCCTCCAGCACAAAAGACTTCATGCGTAAAGGACAGAGAAAGTGCTTTACAGCCACGTGCTCTCCCACAGTGCGTCAGTTCCACTCGCATCCAAACCCAACAGGGAGGGAGCGAATGTTTCTGGGTCAGAGCAAAAGTGCCCTGATGAAGGTGACAACCATGAGTCTAGGATATATGCAAGGGACATCAGGAGCCATGTTGGAGCAGCACGAAATTTGCACCAGAGCCTAAAAGCTTTACAGGTGCTGAGGCTCCACGGTTTTGAGCATATGCTAATGGGAACTAGATTTCATAATGAAGGTTTTGCACTTACTCTTCTGTGTCCTTCCTGTAACTCCTCACCAGCTTGTAACCTCTGCTCGGTGACTCTAACTCTCAAGAAGGCGTGCCGTGGCCACCCTGTCCTGAAGCACAGACAAGTTAAGTTGTGGTCACTGTCCTTCAAACTAGACTGCTTCGTGGTACTCCTCCCCGTCTTCTCATCTGTCACGTGTGTCTGTTTGCACACGCTTCCATTCCCAGGACCCGAACTCAGTCATCCTTATGTCTCTGTGACATGGCAGGATTGGCACCTGGAGGCCTGCCTAGCTGAGGCTATTCCTGCAGATCCCAAGACAGTGTCTCACAAAAGGAGCTTCTACGGGAAAGCAGGCTTAGGAACTGGGGGTCTGGGTAGTGGGCGAAGTGCTTGCTGTCCCACTTAATAGCCCATTTATAGTCTCAGTGCTTGGGAGCTAGATAGAGGAGCAAGCAGTTTGGAGCAAGCTGGCTGGCTAGACAAATCAATTCAAGTGAGAAGCACTGCCTCAGGAAGACACCTGCCACAAACCTCCAGCCCCATACACACATACATGTATGTCTGCATATATGTGCCCCACCGTGTGAACATGCATACATACATGCAAACACACCACACACATACAAAAAGAAGAAAAACAATGTTAACTTTGTAGATAGATGATAGATAGATGATACATATGTATGTATACATATATATACATATACATGCATATATATACACAGACAGATAGACAGACAGACAGACAGATAGGTAGATAGATATCCCAATCCCTTGGGCAGTTCCTAGATTCGTAGTGGATACTTACTGAAGTCATTTGTGGGGTAATTAGCCCAGATATGACTGACATAAAAAGGCAGGACTGCAGCTCGTCCTGCACTTACTCATCCATGTATATCCACCTGAAAACTACCAGAATGGCCAGAGTTTCAAATTGGTCACCCCAAATACCCTGCTTAACTTAAGCACTTTTTAGGACTATAGTTTCCATAGTAACCTGAGGCCAATCCTGGTGGTTACTTTGTGCCCAGTTCTACTGGAGCTAGGAACTACCGAAGTCTCTTAATGTATGTTAGCTGAAAACTACTTTTACCAGAGCCAAAGGAACCTCTCAAATCTAAGTGGTTTTCTCCTTAAAAAAAAAAAAGAAAAGAAAAGAAAAGAAAAAAAGAAAAAAGATAATTTGTTGGACATTAAAATAACAAAAGGGCTTTGAGGAAGGATTATGGGTTTCTGGTGTGTCACCACTAAGAATAGATTTACTTTACATCCCACTGATGTTGTAATCTTGCATTCTGAGGTAATGTTTTAGCTAGTTCTCTTCACATAAATAAAGATTTCAATGATAGCACTTCATTCCTTCTCCAGAGAATTCCTTTAGATCCCCCTCCCCCCAGACTCTCAAGACTTGTAAACCATTTCACTGGGCAGGGCAGGGAGAGAGGACAAATTAGATGCAGAACTCTGTCACTGGCAGGGAACTCATTACCAGAGATATTTTCTCTGCTATGAGCTTGAAAACTGGAACTTTGGAAAGTCTGGCTTTGTGAGTGGGCCTGCCAGGTTGGGCTGAGGGTGCTCGCCTGTACCAAGTTCGTAATCCACCCGCTCCTAGCCATGGGATTTCTCTGAGCCCAGGGTTAAGGATGAATGCCAGTTTGGAGTAATTCAGATTTCAGAGAGAAAGCATTTACGTTTATTGCTTTTACCTGCTAAACAAGTGCACCTGTCCCCTAGGAACCTGGGGCCTGAGATTCTCTGGGCAGCACAGATTTAATTAGGGTTAAATCTATTTTAACTTTTACATGTGTGTATATCCTTCCATGTAGAGTGACCACCGCAAAACTAGCCTTGTATGTAAATAAAGGCCTGATATTTACCAACTGCAGAACAAAAAGCTGGGCAACCCCCTGGCTCCTGGCTGCCTAAGGGCCCCCTCCCTTGCCCCTCCTCACCTCTTAGCCTGGTTGCCAACTTGGGTTTACTCCTCTCAAACTCGCCCTGAGCTTGGCCTTTGAATACGGTTGTTTATGTTCCAGATATTTCCCCCCATCTATTCACGTGACTGAGGAGAATGATGAAGTTCTTGCTGCATCTGCTGAGGCAGCGGGAGGAAGTCTGTATTGTAACTGCCATACATAATCAGGCCTGGACCTCCTGGTACAGGCTCCTGCAAAGTTGGATCTGCCTGGTGTCCATCCATCCGTCCGTCCTTGCTGGCTTCTGTCAGGTGGGCAGTCAAGGAGCGTCTCATCCACCCTGCAAATGTGCATTATGCCCAGTATGTGTCAGAAATGCTCTAGCCAGGAAAAGCTCATTTTATTAGTTGGCTATTGGGCATTATTTGGACCTATTTATTTATTTGCCAAGCAAACGCTTTACCACTGACCTGCATCCCCAGCCCCCAGCCTTTGTTACTTGGAGTTGAAAATTTAGCAACTGCTTTGAATGTTTTAAAGGAAAGTCATTTTCATTTCACTCATACAGAAATGTCCTGGATCAACCTAAACTTTGCTTGCAGAACAAGAAAGGAGTTACGAGTGGAAGCCAGCATCTCCAGCAGACCTCAAATCTGGACAACAGAAACCTTCAGGGAAAGATTTTGATCTGGGAAAAAAATTTTTAAAAATTACCAAAAGTACAAGTAGCATCCAATGTTTGATCTCAACAATTGTCTCAGATTCTGGCACCAGAGCCTCGGTTTGCTTCCAAAGTCCTCACCCTCCTCCCTCAGCACCGAAAAAGAAGAAATCAGCGAGTTTCCATTTTATTCTCAAAAGCCTTTGTCCCTGAAGATTGGACTGAAACAGAAGTCTTTCTACTAAATACCAGCTAGGGGACTTTTCCTGCAAACAAGAGGCCAGAGTGTCCCTGCGGAGGCTGGGAGGTGAGCTGGTGACCATGACAATGGTCATTTTGGCCAGCACCCCTCCTCCCACATGAGGTGGCAGCTGAGTTTGTGTACTGTCCCCAGAGGGTGGCGTGCCTGTTTCTCTTAATTTCTCCTATTCCAAGTGCATGCAGCATCTCTTCTAATTAATGTGAGAATAGAGAATCAAGAGGGGACCCCTCCAAAGAGTTGTTTTGAGGAGTGGCAAATTAATCCCCTTGGACTTGCCTAGAAGCAGGCAAGAGATCTGTTTTGTTTTTTCAGAACTCTGCAATTAGAACTACAGAAGTTCCATTTTTAGTAAAGATGCAAGTTGGTACATTTCATCCACTTCAGAACACACACACACACACACACACACACACACACACACACACACACACACACAC
>OU015757.1:77359921-77376619 GCA_907169655.1 Acomys percivali | reverse complement strand
CACACACACACACACACACACACACACACACACACACACACACACACTCACACATATGCTCACATCATTTTTGGAGAACAATCATGAAAGATAATTTTTGATAATTGATGCTGAATTCTGCCCCTCCCTCACCCCACCCCATCTCTGACCTGGTTCCTGGCCCTCAACGCAGCTCAGGAATGCCTCAGGGTGGGTAAGGCTTTAGAGGCAGAAATTGGGCATCCCCCATTTAAACCCCAAACAACCCCAGAAGATATTAATTATCCTCATTTTACAGATTAAAAAAAAAGAAAAAGAAAAGAAAAAAGAAAGACCAGAGCAGTCCCACGATTTGTTTAAGTCACACAGATAAATAAACGCTTGAGGTTGGATTCAACTACAGAGGATTCCAGTCCAAGTCCCAGTTGCTTTCCCCTGGTTCTTTTGACTGGAGATTTCCTGGAAATAAGAATAAAAGATGGAGCCGGGCGTGGTGGCGCACACCTTTAATCTCAGTATTTGGGAGGCAGAGGCAGGTGGATCACCAGGCAGAGGCCAGCCTGGTTTACATAGTGAGTCTAGGACAGCCAAGGCTACAGAGAGAAACCTTTTCTCAAAAAACCAAAAATAAATAAATAAATAATAAAAGATGGACTTTGCAGGCTTGGGAGATGGCTCAGTGGGTAAAGCACTTTCCTCACAAGCAGGAGAATAAAGTTTTGACCACCAGCCATGATGCAAATCCTTGGGTCAAGCTGGCTAGTTAGACTGGCTGAGTTGGCAAGCTCTGGGTTCACAGGGGAGACTCTTCTGCTATGTACTAGGTGGAAGGTGACTGAGGAAGACACCCAGCACCAACCTCTGGCCTCATGAATGTGCACACACACACATAAACACGCACACAGGACACGGTGGATATTTCTGCTTTGCGATTCAGAGACCAATGCCTGAAATAGAAGACGATCACAGACCAGTGCTTTCAAACTAAGTACCGGGGTTTCACCGATGCCTTTGCAATTAGGACCGTAGTTCGTACAGGTCAATGCATTTCCATCCATTTGTGGTCTTAGGCTTGAATCCTGGGTGTGAACTGTCGTCGTGAAGGCTGAATGCACTTACTCGCCAAAAGTCCTCCAAACACACAGAAGCAGCTCACCTGGCGAAAGTGTCAGAAACTGGCCACTCTCTCCTTCTACCTACAGGGCCTGCAGAAACTGGCCTTTACCACACGCAATTTTATTTAAAACGTCAACTGTTCAGGTCATTATATTTGGGACACGCTGCATAAAATAGCACCAAGATGCGTTTTCGCTTCCTGAACTGCTTCCACACATGCTGGTGATGGTACACAGTGTCCCCAGCAGGGGACCATGAGCTCTGTCTCACACAAGCACAATTTTGTTTCCCAGGAAACGCAGAAACCAGTGTTTGAGGAGCATAAAAGTGATCCGAGGCCTATGTTCTCGCTCTCCTTTGATGTTGTGTTCCCAGAGAGAAGAAACGGACGGATACAGTAACACATGTGAGCAAACAGTTCTTGCTAGAAGCTTGGCTGCTGCAGGCCTGGAGGACCCACAGTGCACAGTCACAAATCCCTTCCTCGGCCCATTTCAGAGGGAGAATCTTGCAAATAAGCCAGCACTTTGCCAAGGTCTTTCTACGTGATTGCGGTGGAAGGTTCAGGGTTTAAATCACAGCCCTTTCCTTTAATTCCATCCTGTTTGACACTGAAATCTGTGTTTCTGTGAATATCTTTTAAACTCTTTCCAGTTGTATGGTTTATAAAATAGATTAAAAAAAAAAAAAAAAGGACAGTGGCCTGAGATGAGAGGTTATGGCCCCTACCTGTCTATCATCATAAGAAAATAAAGATGTTTGCAGTTCTCCATTTAATGTTAAGTTTCTCACTGGTCACAGCAGCTGCTTACATACAAGTGTCCTGGTAAATCCTGTAGGCACCATCCACCTTCCTCACGACTGTTAGGTCCTTATGAGTTTCTCCGAGGCACATGCTTAGGCTTTCTTCTCTACTCTTGCACTTTTGAGTGTTCGTATTTGTGCACCATGCAAGGAAAGTGAACGGAACATTCAACAGAGGGAGAAACTTTTTTTTTTTTTTCAGAACTAAAATGTTATCAACTCAGCCAAGTGTGGACTTCAGGGAGTTCCTGGAAATAAGGCCACAGCGTGTGGGGGAGAAATTAGTCCTATGTAGTTCACGTTGGCCTCAGATGACATCCTCAGCTCTGTCTCCTGAGTACTGAGATGGTGCATGCTACCATCCTGGATGGGACCATAGCATTTAAACAAGGACGGATGCTCCACTGTGCCTTGTTCAGCAAGAGGCCAGTCTAACGACAGGCTTGGAGATAATGCCTTTGGTATTTGTGTTCCTGTTAGCCTCCCAGTTAGCTCGCTGTGGTTACCGGGCAGGATAGGGTATGCAGGTTTATAAAGTGGCCTTTTTTCATGTTGGGGGGAAATCTCTATACTTGGCTTCTTGCCAAATATGCTACATGGCTCTTCTTGGACTGTACAAATATCAAATATGATTAAGAGTAAGAAATCTGCAATCTGACAAACCAGAGTTGAGTCAAGTCATTAAACCTTTCTGAATTTTAGCTTCCTAACCCATAAAATGGAAATAATAGGTCTTTTCTGATAAAGATGATGTGGGAGAACACAGACACACAGACATATAGACATGGGGAAACATATACATGCACGCGCGTGCGCGTGCGCGCGCGCACACACACACACACACACACACACACACACACACACACAGCCTAGCAATGGTAGGTTATTTTATTAGCTGTGAAGTTTGAATATATCTATGGGTACTCTGTGTATGCTAGAATGCAATGGGCCTTGGGAAGTTATGCTAGGTGACAGAACACAGAAACCAAAGGCCGTGCATTGGTTTTATGGTGCCTTCTCACTAAATGTCTGTTATGGGCAAACCCATAGAGGCAGAAAGCTGACTAACAGTTTCTAGGGGCTATGGAGAGGGCAGTGAAGAGTAACTATTTAATGGGTCAAAAATTTCCTTCTGAGACAAAATTTTCTAGAACAATGTAGAACTAACTGGTGGCTGCACGTTGAATGGGCTAAAGTCAGCTTAAGAGCAAAAACTTGAAAATGGTTAAAGTAGAAAATTGTGTATTACATACATTATACCACAGTTTAAACCATTTGCATACACAGGCCTTCCAGACATCTTTCTCCAGCACTCTTTTCCTCGAGGTCACTCACTTCTCCTGACATGCACCAAGGGTCATTTTCTGTAGTCACTTATCCCAAAGATGAGCCCATCAAAACCACAAGCTTTTGTATCCTAAACCGTTACTGACAAGCTTCTTCCCACGCTGACCAGACTTCTCACCTTCCTCCGGAGCTCCCAGTGAGTGATACTGCCTCCCGTTCACCAAGGGCCTACATCTCACTAGTGCTGCTGTCAGCTTCTTGGGTCACCACGTAGAGGATGTCAGAGGCTGGACGCAACCCCTCGGTCTTGGTCTCCTGACCCGAGCTTTCGATGATTCCGTTTCACATGAGGCTGGCTTCTTACCAGCACATTTTTTCTAGCGCACAAAGGAGTTCACTTTGATGTTATTTGTAATGGAAGGCTATTGGATTGGTATTTATTCCTGGCTGACTCGTGAGCTCACTCAGATTGCGCCCTCATGAAGACAGCATTTGGACTCTTGGCTTGCTTTAACTAGAAATTACTGCCTTCACTAGGGGCCATTAGCACATCAAAATGGTGTTTGTTGAGCCAGGAAAAGTGATACATTATGTTTGCATTTATTCTTTGGTCCCCAAAGACTAATTGTTGGTTTGTGTTTTTAAACACCCGTTCAAGTGCTAAGAGCCTCTAATGAGTTAAATTAACAAGCCATTAGGGTTAAGAGTAGTGGTGTTGACATGGACACAGCGGACCAATTACTGACGCTGGACTAGAGGATAAAACCCTGTATGCGTCAAGACCAGCTGCCCTTCATTTCCGGTACACTAGGACAGTCGGTGGAGCATTTCCTCAGACTTGTTCTGTTTATTCTTGCGTCAGTCTTTTGTTGTGAGGACCCAGTCATTGTATAGACAGGACACCATGGCTTGGAGGGGGGTTGTACCCAGTGAGACCAGCAAAGGGATGGGTGGGGACCCCAGAGAACACCTATTTTTGTGCACAACATCCACTGTACTTCTACTGGTGTTTGCACAGATTCCAGCTAGGCACAGGCTGAAAGGCAAGCTCTCATGACGCCACCTAAAGATCTGACAGCTCTAGTGGACAGTCTCTTCCTGCAATTTAGCCAGCATAGCACCACGGGGGAATGACTTAAAAAGATCGTTTGGGGCCTTACCTGCATGCAATATGATGTGGTGCTTGGCCCTAAGGGGGAGAGAGTCTTGCCCCACTCTGAGAAGATGAAACAGTTGCCATGTTAGAAACTTCCAGAGATATGATCTCGGTGAAGATGTTCCACTGTCTAGGCTGATGTCATCTATGTCAACCACTGCCATCATTCAACTATGTGGAACTGGCTGTTTATTGCCGCAGACATGTTATCACCTTAAGTCCTCTCAGCTGTGCAGTAGTGCCAGGAGGATGATCTCTCGTCTTGCAGAAGATGGTGAAACATGGTGAAATGGTAAAGGCACAGTGGCCCCTAGGAACACTCTCCTGGGGGCAATTTGTGCGACTCCAGATAGACCCCTCCCTCCTTTGGGTTGTTCTAGTTTTATCGCTTAACTTTATAATCTTGCTGGAATGAGCTTCAGATGTTCCAGATTCTTCATGCCTCACTAGGCAAACTTAACGTTGGGCACTGGGAAAAGGGCCGGGGAAAGGCTCATATCAAGACAAGGATGAAGTTACCCAAACAGCCCTTGTGTTTTGGAGCAGTGGGGATGGGGACAGCATCACTCTAAAAACCAAGGGCCTCCTCTTTGTGGTAGGGTGGAGATGTTTCCAGTACTTTTTAACAAAAACAAGTTGTCCTTGTATGAAGATTGCTAACCAAGGTCTATTCGTGATAGCAAACCTTTGCTGTTCTGAGCAGTACTGCACTTACAGGGGGCTGCTCTGTGCTTGGGGAATTCGGTTTCTTTTTAATATGTAATAATCACCATTACATCTCAATTACTTAACAAATAGAGAAGCACAGGGCCATGTTATTTCCAAAGAGCCTCCTGAGAGTATGGCTGGAGATCTCCAAATGTTACCCAAAATTAGCCTGGAGAGGGCAGGCGATCAGACCTTCTAATGTGTGCCCGAGGGAACACGTATGTATTATGCACCACTAATGTAGGCAGTGCTCTGCCTACTCATGGCTCTCAGTCCTGGAAGATGCCACACTCCTTTCCCTGCTAAGAGATACATAGACTCATCGGAAGAGGCTACAGCAAGGGTTTTGGGTTTTTTGTTTGTTTGTTTGTTTTGTTTTTTGTTTTTTTTCTGTTTCCAGTTTTGATGATGGATTGACTTTCTTCTCTGAAGCTGAGAAGCCCCAGCTTCTGGCTGGAAAGTAAGTAGCAGGTCACCACAGACAGAAGGAAGTACATAAGAACAAAAAAGCTCATCGGTAAATTTAAAGTGACAAAAAGAAGTGAAATTGCTTGATGTGTAAGCAAGCAAGAATACAAACAAACAACAAACAAACAAACAAAACCTCACAACTAAGAGTTTCTGTCTCCCCTTTGAACCCATAATGGCACTGAACAGTGCTTGTCAGTAAGCACTGTTAGTATTCTATGAAAGGGGTGCTTAGGGCAAGGCAGCCATAGACCACTTCCTTGGGAAATATACAGTTTCTCAGGGCATTTTTTTAAAAGCCTTAGCAGTTGGCACTTTTCCTATGAGAAAGTAGGAGTTGTTGTGGGCAGTCTTATTTCCACGACTTGAGTTTGCCTTACTGTAGAATTGCAACCACGAAAGCAGCTTTGGTTTACTGGTGGCGTAGCACTCAAATTAAATTTGGTTTTAGCTAAAAGCCCTCAACATATAATGAGGATTACAAGTCAGGGATCGGCCTGGCCCTGAAGCGTTCAATTTCATTTTGATGGGCATCTGGTAGGACTCACTGCTCGCTGGGGGCAGAAGGCAGGCGTGCTTTTCATCCACGGGAGCCTGGAGACCTCAGGTACTCTGTGTACTAGCCTAGTGAATAGCTGTGCGTTCCTTGTAGAATGGAGGGCTAAATAAGTAAAGGGGAGAGAAGAGATTACCCTTTGAGGACCTGGTTCCCCCTAAACCAAAGGTAAGCCCTTTGTAACTGTTGATCAGGGAATAAATCCTCCTTTGTAATTCCACAGATGCAGGCGCCTCCTTTGCACCAGCCCTTCCTGCACATACAGTTTCTACCGACCTTGCAAATCTTGCAGAACTGCCAGTGTGGAACTTTTCTGACCTTAATTGCTGGATTTTTTTTTTCTTCCTCCCTCCCCTCAAAATGGAAAATGGAAGTAACCCAGCCAGTGAGTTAAACTTTTCCATTCAAAGGGGTGCCAGACCATTTACACTTTCGACTCACTCCACAGTAACAAGAAGAGGGTGACTTTGGTCAGTGTGTTGGAAGCCCCATCATCTCACACTCAGCGTGTGAAGCCATGCGACAGAAGGTTACCGCTGTCATTCCGGATGTTTTTCTATTAAAAATCAGAGATGACAGCTCTAGATGGGTGCTAAGCCCTTTCTGAGGAGACACAGCCTTTCCCTGTCGATGGCCTGTGGTAACACTCGGCTTAGTGCAAAGCATAGGTCTGTGCTTGGTTGTTGCTGATCAGACATGGATGGAGAAATGATTAACACACACTTGTTTATGTGATTTCAGCAGAAAAATCCACACACTGCTGGTAATGAATTGAAGGTTAAATGACAAATTTTTCTTGCAACTATTCCTGTTGTATAGTCTATGAACTGAAAACTGGATTAACCTTTAATTACCCCCAACGATCTCTGAACCCTGAGACAACATTGCACTGCCACCGGGAGTATTTGCATATACAGTTTAATGAGAGGAACATCTGTTTGCGTGTTTGGAATCATTACTAGCGTGTAGATTAATGGATACTTACAGTGAGATAAGATCCGACCGGATGTCTTGATTTCTTGAGTTTCTTCTCCCACCCTCTGATTCTGCCGGACTTGTATTAATTAGATTGCAGGCTGGTTTGAGCCCATAGCCTTGTGCGGAACACACACATACAACAGGATCTGCAAAACCACATTTCATCCAACTAGGGAGAAGACACAACTCCTGGGCCTTATAAAGATGTGCGTTCTGTTAGCCTGTGTGTACGGGCATGCGAAGTGTTCAACTCAAATATTTAAAAAAAAAAAATGCTAGGACTGGAGAGATGGTGTAGCATGAAGTGCTCACTGGACAAGCATGGAGACCTGAATCTAAGAAGCCATGACTGGGCCAGTCGTGGTGGCTCACGCCTTTAATCCCAGCACTCAGGAGGCAGAGGCAGGCGGATCGTGTGAGTTCAAGGCCAGCCTGGTCTACAAATCGAGTCCAGGACAGCCAGGGCTACACAGAGAAACCTTGTCTCAAAAAAACAACCAACCAACCAACCAACAACAACAGAAGCTATGACTGGTGGAATATTTGTTGGGGTTTTGGAGACAGTGGTCCTGGGAGTTTATCAGATTAGGTGAGAATCTCTGTCTTTAGGAACTAATTTTTGCACACAGCTCTCTTCTGATAGTTATACCAAATGCTTCTATGATGTTTGGCAGTTTTACGGCCAACAGAATGCAAGGTCCAAGCTAATAAAAATCTTTATTTTTCTTTGAGACTCACAGGAGGCTGATGGGGTTCAACAATTTGCTTAGCACCTCCTGAGTGGCTCAGTAGAGAGCTGTGCCTCCAAACCTCCACTAGTTCCGGTGTCTCGACTATGCTGTCTTTCTCAATGCGTAATATTTGAAAGCATTTAAAGCAGCAAATGAAATTATTTAATGCAGCTTCTTAGGAAATCCACCCAACTACCAATAGCAGCCACCATTAAAAGTGCACAGATGTATGTTGTACACAGAAAATGCTAGCTTTATGCAACCTTTATCATTAAACCTTCATGCTGTTTATGTATAAACTTCAGTTATTACATATGGGACATTTTCCCTGTATTGGTCCAAAGCTCGTAAAAGACTATAGAGATAGATTTCCAGGCCTTTAATTTCCTCATGTATTTTTAAATGTTGCTTTTGATAGGAAGAAAAGAAGTGCTGGTTCTTTATGTTTTTTAAAACAAGAAGAAAAGGAAGCTCAGTTAAACCTTAACTCCAGTCTTTTCTGGCCTCCAGCCCTGAGCCCAGCACTGTCTCCTTCAGCCCTCTCAGCATCCCAGAGATTTTAAAGAGTCGCTCTCAGTGACTATATTGTCTCATCAGGGTGGAGAGGACTCGGGGCTTTCACTAAGGAGTCTACCCTCATTAATTTAAACTAAATGGTGGGAGTGGTGAGGGGGACAGCCAGATTAACTAGGGAACACTTTGAACTATGGAAAAGATTTTTTTTTTTATGGGCATGAACTGTTCTGACACCCAATGGATGTTCTGTAATTAAAGTTGGGCTGGGGCTGGAAAGGTCTTTAAGGAACAGGATTAAATCAATTGGTTTGTGATTGAGTATCCATTATTTGCTGGCAAAGGTGTATCGTGAGGCCATGGGAAGCAATTTGTTCTCTAAGTGTTTTCAACATCTCCCACACCCTCTCTTCTGATTGATACCCTATTCATTTATACTCTGTACAACAGAAAAGGCATTCCTAAAAACCAAAAGAGGGCTAGTTCAGATAGCACTGTTTCCACACCCATCAGATATGTACCCCATTCTCTGCATAGAGCCAGACTGTCCGATTCAAAGGGACATTTTTTTCAAGTCCTGGGGTGAACTGAACCCGACCACAGCCGGGTTGGGCTTCCGTCTGAAGCGGTTAGCGATACTGGGCAGCACCACTTGGCTTGAAGCCACGGCGCAGATAACCACATATGATAGGGATGGTCAAACCTGTGTTTTTTGAGGAGTGTGTATGGATAGGTGACCAAAGAGTCTGGGTTCATAGCGATTTTCAGGACAGATGAGTGAAGAGTCCGTGTGTTATCTCCAGCCTCCCTCCCTTAGTTTTCTTGTAGCGCTGGACAGCTGGGGTAGTCCCCGTGACTCCCAGGTGTCACAGTGTGTTACGTCATTGTGCGCCTCCGGGTCTTTCCACCTGCTTTCATTCAACCTTAGGCTCGCTTTTCTCGTGCATTCTGATGCTATATCTTACCTTTGTGACTAGCTTGCCGTACTTATTTGGTCATTTGGGACTTCACTTTTCGGTGGGCCCCACTCTCCTCTCAGCCCTTTCTCAACAGGTGTTTTCCACCTTTACAACCTTCATCGTCTGGCCGTTGGAGGGCAGAGCCCGTGTCTGTGCATCTGGGTAAGAATGCTTGTGGAGCTCATGGATGAAAGAATGACGTGAAAGTTGCACTGATTTTGTATTTATTTATTTATTTATTTATTTATTTATTTATTTAGCCCAACTGCGGGTTTGTATCCTGTTACTGTTCAGGTCACCAAAAGGAGTCGCTGTTTTGTACCCTGTAAGCTGCTTGTGTTGCCAGGAGGGGTCGCTGTTGGAGCTTCCTCTAAAGCTTGGTTGTTGGATTTTTTTCTTTTTCTTCCTTCCTTCCTTCCTTCCTTCCTTCCTTCCTTCCTTCCTTCCTTCCTTCCTTCTTCCTTCCTTCCTTCCTTCCCTCTCTCCCTCCCTCTCTTTTCTCCCTCCCTCCCTCCTTCCCTCTCTCTCTCTTTTTCTTTTGAGAGATATTTCTCGTATCATGGAAGAGTCTAACTTTTCTTTCCCACTTCTCTCCAACTGCTTGGGAATGGCCAAGAGACTAACGAAGCCCAGAATGCGTCTGAATTTATGATGAAACGCTTTGGGCCCAGGGTTCTCCAAAAGGCATAAACGGAACCCCGCCCCCTCCAGCCCTGTCCCTCCCCCGCCCCCTCCAGCCATGGACGCCTTGTGGGATGGACTACACACGAGCTGCAGAACTTGTTGGCTCCGTCCTGGGCCTTATTTTAGACCAGAGACCCTATTTTGGCAAGCAATGGCATATAAAAGAGGCTTCTGAAAATGGCAGTGATTATGACCCAGTGCCCTACAGCAGAGTTGTTGAGGCAGGAGAGCAGCAGCAGCAGCAGCAACAGCAACAACAAAACCCCCAAACAACAAAAATCCCTGCATGGCCATTTCTTCATGGAATCGGGCTGAGGGATTCATTTGGCTTTCCTTGGCAAAGTGAAAAACATGAACCCAGACGAGAGACATCTTTTGTGCTAACCACAAGACTGGGAGACACACTAGCACTGGCTTGACAACCGTGTGTTTAAAATACAACTAATTATAAAAGCATTTATATAAGTAAAAGGAAAAGTGCCAAATGTCTTTTACAATGGCTTAAAACATAAGACAAACAAACAAGCAAAAACAAAACAAAACAACAAAAACCTCAAAACCAGGGCCATTTCTGTACCTTTGCAATAAATTAACATTTCAAAAGTACTTTTACCTGCTGAGATGGTTCATTCCGCTAATATGGGTAACGCTGTGGACTCGAATAATTAGTGTAAATTGCCTTTGAATAACACCGAGCTGGGAACAACTTTAACTCGCAAAAGCTTAATGCCTCTTGCTGGACAGGATGAAGAGTCCTTAATGGGGCCTGGAAAAACAGCTAATACCTACAAATCAAAGAAGAAAAGCTGTTCTTGATGCGTGTGTGTGTGTGTGTGTGAGAGTGTGAGTTTTAAACTAAATCGTTAACACTTCCTCCCTGCTGAGGGTCACGGATTAGCGAGGCTGGGAGACTCTTTGAGAATCTTTCACACTGACCAGGGGAGGTAGGGGGTTCCAAACACAAGTGTTTTCTTAACCCTAATCCCTACCTCCTTGACCAGGACAGCTCTCGGGCATTTCCCTCTAATTAGGGGAGGAATTAGAAGGTGGATAAATGCGCTCAGGGATGAGGGTAAAGTGATTAGTTCATTCTGGACCATGATAGCGATTTCTGGCTACTCAGTTCTTTCCAAGATAATAACTTTTCTCTTTCCTACTTAAAAAAAAAAAGTATTCAATTTCTGGCTACTCATTTTTCTCTGAGCAAAGATAATAACTTTTCTTTTTCTTACAACAACAACAAAAAAGTATTCCAGCACGCCTTACACATGTATTTATAGGCAATGCTGACTGTCTCTGGGCAAGTTTGGGTCAACATCTTGACAAACGAGTTTCCTCTCCCTGCCTTTGCCTCCTTTTCATCAGATTTTCCATCCTACTGAGAAACTTGTAGAGCAGTTTCTCATCTGAGCCGAGTATAGTAATTATTTGTGCAATCTGAACAAAATCTAATAACCTCACCTAAAAATGTATTCGCATTTAAATGATCCTTTCAGAGAAGGGGGAAGAAGGGCTTGATGCTCAGGAACTAAGATAAAAACCATTTTAATGCGTTTTTCTGCATATGAATGCATTCTACTGCATGTGCCTTTTTTTTTTTTTTTTAAAAAGATCTTGTAGATATTCTTAGTGGAATTGTAATTTTAAATTTCAGGTTGTATAAAGCAATTATTGACTAGCTTCAAACTGATGTGTTGCTACCAGTCCTTACTGGTGATGAACTCTCCTGGGCTGCCTAGGTGCTGTAGGCAGTTTCTACTTGAAAATTCCTGACAGCTATCAAAAGAAGACTTTATTTGTAATTTATTCATTTTTGTGTGTAGGTGATGGTTCTACAGCCACATCTGAGCTTCCCTCTGCTTTTACCCTCAAGCCCGTGTGTGTGTGTGTGTGTGTGTGTGTGTGTGTGTGTGTGTGTATGTGGGTGTGTGTTGCACATTTTGCTCACTTATTACACGGCTTGCGTGTCCTAAACACATAATGAAAATGTCACAGCAACCAAGAACAAGTCAGAGTGCCCTTCTACCTCCTTTCCGAGGGTGTCTGGAGGTCCGAGGCCTCATTACCCTCCTGCTTTCTGAAGCCTGTAGCTTCACTGGGCAAGACTCTAATTGTGAGCATCTGCAACAACTTGTTCTAATTTCTGGAGAGTCTCTGGAGATTATAAGTGGGCCAGAGCAAAACAGAAGCAAACATTGGAACTGTGGCTGAGCTGAGTCTTCAGACCCAGATCTTTAGCGAGGCTCATCAGGCCACCAGGAGACATGGTCATGGCTGGCGCATTTTATGTATTTGTAAACAATTTTCTTTGAGCTGGAGTTTTCCCTCCCCAGGACTGCAACAAATGCCACCACGGCTGGTTTAAGGTTAAAGCCTTCTGCACAATGCCCGATAATGGTGCTCAGGACAGACCACACTGCCTTAGCTGGGATGCGGCTGCTTCTTGGTCTTACTAGGCTTGCTTCCTACACTGCGGAAGAGCTAAAGCAGTGCTGGTCAGTAGTTTGGCTTCAATGACCTCCATAGTCATCCTTCTCTGCCACTGATTGGCAGAAGGTGACAGGATGCCCTGCTGCCTGCCACGCCTTTCCTGGGGTGACTGGATTAAGCCAGGCACTTCGGAGGTTCATGGCACATGTAAAACTAACTACTCATCCGGGCCTTCAACTCCTTGGTGCTTTTAATTTTGTTGTTGTTGCTGCTGTTGGTTTTATCTCTAAAGGGAAACCTAACCTGCTACTCTCTGACCTGATGCAGCATGTTACAGATCTCAACTGTTTGCTAGCTTTAAAGTTCTTCGGAGCTGCACGTAAGAGAGGAAATGTGTATGCATGCATGCATGTGTGCATGTATGTGTGTATGTATAATGAAGGTCAAGTTTACACTTCTGGGCTACAGCAAAGATAGGAAGTCGGACATCTGAGAGAGAGAGAGAGAGAGAGTAGCTTCACCACCAGTGGTCAGACTACACCTGGCTCCTCCCGTCTGTCGGGGTCAGCGTGGAAAAGCTCTGTGTGACCAAAACAGGAAGTCCCAGCAGGAAGCGTACAGCCGGCCTCCTAAGTTGGGTTTAACATTCTTCATCCAGTGTAGATCTATTTGAAGCTTGTCTAATTCTTCTGTCCTACAGTCTAGTCTACTGTTATTTTGTTTGTTTAAACAACATGGTTCCAAGGGCTAGCTGAGACACTTGGGCTCTAACCTGCTCTAGCTTATATCAAGCGGGCCCTGTGCTGAAGCCAGTTCAACAGTCACCTAGGCTAGGGCAGGGGGATTTCATCCAGAGACACATTTGTGCTTCAAATCTGATAGGATCAATCAACAAGTCTCCCGGCAGAAATACCTGCATGTCAAACTGTAAACTTGATAATTGTCAGAATCCAGCTCATGCAGCCAGAGAGAACACCACACCAGAAGATTAACATTTTCTGTGAATAATTACAAGTTCAAGCAGTTCAGCCTCTTATCACTTTATATTGAGTCTAGAAAGTAGGAGTGATCTTTTTAATTTGTAATTATTTCACTTCGATGTGAGGTCCAGCTGCCTTACTCCTAGTCTTTCAGGACGGAAGACATTGGTATGCAGGAGCCATGCAGGAAGACGCAGTGCGGTATCAGAGGAGGACGTGCTTGATTATTCTTTAAACCAACTCAGAGAAGTTAATCTCATTGCACTTCTTTTCATTCAACAAAAGAGTTGGCTGTTTCCAAGTCTAACATGACTATAACGTTCATTAAATGGGCTTCTTTACACCTTTAAATGGATTAACTGCACATCTTCACAGTCTAATTACTATACATGCCATTCAAGAAAATCACAGATCTAATTCGGGGCATGATAAAGGCCTTTCTTTTGCAGCCTTGGAAAAGACACTGCAGTAAATGGATGTGATTTTTATCAGAGTCAGTGCCATTTTTTTTTTAAGGACACATGTTGCTCCTGGGAGGTGAGAAGGAGAGAACGGAAGGGAACACGCCCTCGCCATTTCATTTCAGAGATTTAAGGTTGGCTCATGTCAATCCCCTTCCAGGCTTGCAGTGCCAGGCACCTTGGAGGCTCCTCCCGCCCAAGCCTGCCTGGCTAATGACTTCAGTCTGCCCCAGATGGCTCTTAGGTGATAAATTATGGACAACGCGATTGGGTCCTTGGCCTTTGTGCTTCTCCAAGTTCTTTTCCACAGAATTTTCTTGGAGGGTGGGGGTGGGGGAAGCGCAGAATCACTCTCATTTCAAACCCTAAGAAAGCACAGCTCTCTTTCCCATGGGTGCCTTTGACAACTACTTCCGTTGTTCGCCTTTTCTGGGATCTAGGTGATAGGTATGGTTTCACTATCTGGGGACAGGAAGAAGCAGGGAAGACCACAGAGTGTCCGTCCACCACGATCCAAGATATTTCTGTTATAAGGAGAGCAAGGCTGAGCTCTGTTGTCATGCATCCCACGAGAATCGATGGAGAGATTGCTCTGGGGCAACCACAGTAGCCCATGCACTAAAAGGCAGAGTGGGTGTTACTCACCCAAGCAATGCTTCCTGGAGAGGCGCTGACGTCTGTGTCAGCAAGTTGAAGGAAGCTCTGAGGAGTCCCAAGAGAAGGTCTGAGAGTCTACAGTCCAGACAGGAGGCCTAGAGACCTCGCTTTGACATTGTGTTTGCTCAGGAAACTCCTGTGGTTTTTTCCCTCATGTTGAGCCCAGTAGAAAGTTGCTTTGGAGCTGTGGGTGAGGAAGCAGAGGAGGACGATAGGCATGCTCCTTCAGACTCATCAACAAGGGGCCTGTGTGGGGATGTGGGGCAGCTTTGCTGTTTCCCTGTGGTAGCCAGGTAGAGAGGGCTGCCCTGGCACTGCCCCTTCCTAGGGATGCAACCAGCATGTGGCTCAAACGCCTTTAAGTCTTGGTTTCCTCATTTCAAGACAGAGAGCTTTCAGTATAAAACTATCTCTGAGTTTTAAAAACAACACAGACCTAAAGCCATGAGCACAGAGCCCAGTAGCACCAGTAACAGTCGTCAATACTACCTAGGTTTCTTTTTTTCTTCTTCTTCTTCTTTTCTTACCTATTGTATGCCCCCTTTATTGTCTGAGCTCCGAGCCTTACTCTGGCCCAATTTCTTAATGATCTGTAGTGATTAGTAACCTCTGGGAAGGGTCTTCATAAGCAGAATACTTCCATTCCTAGTCTTTGACATTAGAAAAAACAAAACAAAACAAAACGGATCCCAGGTTGTCTTTCTACTTGCTGTGTAGACCGTGAGCTCCTGAGCTTTCTGTTTCTACCTCCCAAGAACTGAGATTTCAGGTGTGATGAAACTCCTGTCTCTGTCTTTTGAAAGGAAAACTCTAATCTGCTCTGAATAGAAGCCCATTGAGGGAGGATCTGTGGTGGTGGCCCCTAGGTCAGGCAGATACACTTCTAGCCATAGACCAGAAGCTCCTTTTAGGCTCTGTGGTCTGATATCCCACATGGTGTCTCATCTCCGTCTCACCTCAGACTCTGAGTGAGGACGGTTGGTCTGGGGTCTCAGTGTGCTGTCCTGAAGCCAGAGCTACCCACCTCCCTCCTCTACTTGCTCGCTGATGTCCTTTGTTTATGGTGTTCCATGGAGCGTGGGAGTGACGGGAAAGCACGCTCACAGAGACGCCAGTGCAGAGCTGAAAACTCTTTCATAAATCATTTAAAATCTATGGTGTACCAAACAGCAATTATCAGAATTAATTGCTCCTTAAAACATAAAGAATTGTGCTACAAAGAGTCAACATCATCTTGGGGCTGTGCGCCTCCTCTTCTGGAAAGGAGCCTGTGAGGCAGGTACCAGAGTAGAGCAAACACTGGCAAATTGTGTGTTAGGTACTGTGTCCCCATTTCCAAACTAATAAATACTGAATGAGTAAATAATTTTGTTTTCTCTCTGGGTTATAAAGATTCAGTCGTATTTGGCCAAGTAACTTCAGGGAATATCATTAAATACTTTTCAAACAGCGCTTCTTGGAGCCATGTTCTGCTGTTGGACGATGTCTACAGATGTGAAGCAAAGGAGGCAGAAGGAAGTCCAGGCATGGAGTGGGCACAGTTCTCCATAAAAGGCTCCTCAACCAGGGCTGGAGACTCACTCACTCACTCACTCACTCACTCACTCACTCACTCACTCACTCATCTGGGAACACGGAGAGCAGCTGGGAGCATCACATTGCTGATGTTAATATAGGACCCACACAAAAATAAAGATTTTTATTTTCATAATATGTGTATGTGTGTTTCCAGCGTCGGGGGTTGGGGGGATGTGTACATGTAAGTGCAGGTGCCCTCAGAGTTCAGAAGACAGAATTAGATCCTCAGAAGCTGAAGATGCATGAAGGTGTTTAGCTGCCTGATATGGGAGCTGGGGACCACTCAGGTTCTCAGCAAGAGTGGTATCTGAGTCTAACCACTGAGCTATTTCTTCAGCCCCCTCACAAATCTAATATTTTAACTATATGTAAAAAAAAACGTAGGTACAAAGATCAGACCTCTGAATAGTTAAGAATAGAAGGCTAGTTGAGAGTGGTGGTTCACGTCCCTAGTCCCAGCACACCGGAAGCAGAGGCAGGTAGATCTCTTTGAGTTTTGAGGCTAGCCTGGTCTACATAGTTTCAGGTTTATTAGGGTGGGCTATATAGCCAAACTTAAAAAAAAAAGACAGACAAAAGAAAATAGAAACAAAGACTACTATCTTACCTGTACACACACACACACACACACACACACACACACACACACACAC
>OU015757.1:77294139-77357005 GCA_907169655.1 Acomys percivali | reverse complement strand
AGAGAAAGAGAGAGAGAGAGAGAGAGAGAGAGAGAGAGAGAGAGAGATTGAATCTAGGAATGTGCGAACTGGTGACTCCCCTGCATCACCATCTCAAGTAGCTGGAATTACAAGCCTGTACCACCATGGCAGGCTAGGGATGAATATTTCTCAGGAACATATTAAAATCCTTTATTTTCCAAGTTTCAACAGCGTTAACTCCCTAACTATTATTATGGTGTTATTATTTAATTATTTCTCCCAGTGTCCGAGCTGAAGCCAAAGGATTAGTGGACACAAAGAGAGAGAGGGCTGACCCTTCATGAGCCTGAGGAGAAAGTGGAGAAGTCAACAGTGGTGCTGTAATGGTGAGCAAGCCGAAGCCTTGACTCACACATAGATTGCCTATGAGGGTCCTGAGGAGAAAGAGCCTTTCAGGGGTCCATGGAGGGTCTTGCTGGAAGCCAGGTCCCTGTTCTCACCTGAGTGTCTCGGTGACAATGCACAATGATGAAGACTAGCCGGGGCTCCGCATGTGTGGCGTCGGGAGACCGGACTCTCTCTGTGTGAAGCCAATTAGCTTAGACTTCCAAACAGTGAGCAGGTAGCAGACGTTTCCAAATATGAATAAAATCAGGCACTTGGGTCAGGAAACACCGGGTTAAAAAAAAAAAAAAAAAAAAAAAAAAGCCTGCAGAACCTCATTAAAAGGCAGATCAACAGGATGGACCCAAGTTATTAATTATGTTAATTTGCAACAAGGAAATGAAAATCTTGGGAGAAGCTAGAGGAGATGGAAGCTCAGCCCTGGGTTCTCTGCAGAGGGTGGGGGTTGGGATGGGGCACGTTGGGTGCTAGCTTCTTTATCTTTCCTGAGGGAGTTGGAGTGTAGGATGGGAATTCACTATGGGAGCCATTTTCTTGGTTCTTGAATGCTGGAGACGCCACTAGCAGATGCTTCCGATCAATGGTGCCTAACGGCTTGTGTGGCTAAGCCAGGGCTGTGTTCACTGCCTCTGAAAGCATCTTTGGAGCTCTAGGACCAATAAGGCACAGACAAGGTCTGTGGCGCCTAGACAGAGATGTGTGATTTCAACACAGCTGTTGTGAGGCACTGTGCACGCAGGAAGCTTGGTCTTTCTCCTTTCTGTTTCCAGCCACAACGGTGCCTTGCAGCAGGGTCTCCTGCAGAGGTGGAACTCAGGATACACTCTCGAGACATGGTCAGCTTTTGTTGCTCTGCTGGCTTTTGAGGCCACTCAGGCTAGCTTTGAACTCACTCTTTTCCTGCCTCTGTCTACTGGGAGCCCAGGTTACAGGTGTGTGACTTGTTACCTGGCTTTAGTTTTCCTTCCTTTTGTGTTTGCTGGCTTTTGGGTCATATCCCTGTAAGTGAGCAGAGGGTTGGAAGCCTTGTGGAAGGGAAGGGGGGACGCTAAATAGGGGGGCCTGGAGATGCTTAACATCTATTCCTCCAGGTATCTTCAGATACAAAATACAAGGTCGTGGGAATCTGGGGTGTAGAGGCCGAAGGCCATTGAAAATGCAGGAGGAAGGAGGAGAAGTGGCATAGGGGCCCCCCAAACGGAGCATTGCACCAATTAGGTTAGCTAGCAACAGGCAGCCTTGATCCTGGCCGGAGTAACCTAAGCCATTGAAGAGGGGCAGGAAGCTTGAGAGGTACCCAGCTCTTTCAAAGGGAAAAATATAATTTGTAAACAGTCAACATCTTAACAAGCTGTAAAACACCAGCCCTGACTTCTAGCAGATTTACGAATGCCTGAGTAACTGAGACTCACAGTGTTTTTTTTTCCCCCCTAAACTCGCTTTGTTAATTTGCAACCTGGTAGTGATTAGGGCGACATGTCCCCAGGGGTGGCCTCCAGCTCCACTTCCAATTGCAGAGCTGGGGTCCGAGGAGGAGTGTTTTTCCAGCACAGGTGGACGCCGTTCCAGGCCCTTCAATCATGTCTTCCTTTTCCTCTCAGCGTCTCGCAGGCTGGCCTCGGAACGCACAGGCTAGGATTTGTTTGTTTTTGTCTCAGAATCCGAGTGTTTCAAAAATCACCCAGCATTTATCACTCATCTGAGCGATTGTGGGTCTACGGTGGCTGGATGCTTTCCCCTCCCAACTCCTCCCCTCTCCCCGACTCCTGCCACCTCCCACCCTCAGGGGAAATCAAGAAAAACAAGATTCTACTTGTCCAAGCCCTTGGAGACTCCTCGGAATTGCTGGAATCGTCACAATAAGTGGCCGTAATAGAACCATATACAGGATTGTAAATACAAACTGTTCTGTGGAGTGGCAAAAAATAATGAAGTAATTAGGTGAACTATCATCAGCAACTGTGACTGACTGGTAGGGCACTTCTGCCTGGCTGCCATTGTTCATCAGGAAACGGACACACAGGCAGGTTTGGAAGTTGTGGCACTTCTCGACCTGACCCCTTCTCTCGCCTCACTAGTGCCTCTGTGCAGCCCCCCACCCCCACCCCACCAAGGTGGGTCCATGCCTGGGTGATCTGAGTGGCCCAGGATGGGGATGCAGGTGCCAGGGCTCAGCCTTTGGAAACCACAGTGGGAAACAAGAGTCCTGCTTTCCAGCCCATTAGGGCTAATGTCACTTTAATTAGCAATTGCCCGGAAGCCTGAGAGCGTGATTTAATGGGCCATTTCTAGGCTAACCTGGAGTCCCACAGACAGACCACTCCGAAGGGAGACAGTTGAAGAAATGGGGGGGGGGGGCTTGAAAAAGAACGCACTGTTGGTTCTGAAGGGAAGTTACCATTGGAATGCTCACCAGCTTCCTGGTACGAGTCCCCAATCTGGGATTTCTGCACAGAAGCATACAATTACAGGAGCAATGTTATTAACGCTTGTAATGTTCATCACAACATCCCTGTGAGGAGATTCTTCTATCAACCCACTTCACAGATGTAGAAATGGAGCCATGGAGAAGTTAAGTGGCTCATCCAAGGCCACAGAGCCAGGTTTCCAAGCCAGTGCCAAACGCACACACTGAACCTATAATTGTTCCTGTTTAGTGAGCTCCGCACAAGGCTGTGGCCGAAGGGACCATCACAAAGACCGTGCCACGAACCTAGGGGGACATGGGTTCTCACAGACTTGCCAAGGGCTCGGGAAAAGTCATTGTTTTCCACTGACAGAGGAAATGTAGACACAAGGCATGACCCTCACAGGCACAAAACACGGGTCAGAATTCTTTTTATGTTGTTACTCAAAAAAGTGCATGGAGTAAACTGGAGGAACCCCTTTGCTAAGACACTCCTTTCCCTGACACATGAACACACACCACACACACACACACACACACACACACACACACACACACACACACACACACAGAGCTTCTGAGATTCCTCCAACCCAGAATCTGAGTCCATAGAATTCAACCTAAGTCAAAGGCCGCTTAGGGCTTTAACTTTTAAGCCACCAGAGTGTGTAGAAGCCCTAGCCAGTTGACTGTGCCTTGCTAATTTTACTCTCTTAGGCAGGCAGGGTCATTTGTTACTGTTTTAGGCATAGGCGAGAAGCTAAGCAGAAGATCTTATGGGGGGGGGGCAACCATAGCCAAGCACCCCAAACTCTTTACAATTCAACTTCCTTATCTGTAAATTGGGGAAAATGACCCCACTTGTTTCTGAGGCGACAGAGTTAAAGAAGTGAATGGCTTTGCACTGCTAATTACTGTTATTTTCTCTAAAAAGGATTTGCCAGGGAAGCCAACAAAGCTTACTGCTGAAGTCCCTCACCCTGCAGGCCTCCTTTGTGGGCCTGTGTTTAGCTCTGGTAAAGTTTGCCCTCTGATTCTTAACACAGGCTTCTAGATGGCACAGGCTTCAGGGTCCCTTGTACCTCGCTCAGGGTCACCTAGGAAGGAAACCGTGGCGGCTTGAGCAAACGGCTGCAACCTTCCTGGCTCAAAGGGGAAGTTTCTAATTTCTGGTACAGAGCGCGTGTGTGGATTCTCCTTAAAGCTTGCGAGTCTTTAAGACGGGAAATTATAGTACCTTAAGAATGCCCGCCTCAGTCCTGGGCATCTGGGTCCATCTGTTCTTTTACTTGATGAGGACAGAAGTATGCTCCCAGGATTCACTGCAGGGGACTGCTAGTTCACAGCTTGGGTTATTTGTTGGACGAATGAAGTATAAACCGAGTGCTGGTACCTTTGAGCTTATAGGTGGGAGAAATCACCATGACAAGACTCGGACAGGACAGGAGCAGTCCATGGAAGTCTGGTGTGAAACATGAATGTGTGTGTGTGTGTGTGTGTGTGTGTGTGTGTGTGTGTGTGTGTGTTGGGGAGGTTGGATCAGAAGCCTACCATCAGCTTGGAGGTTGTGGAATGTGAGCCGGTACTCCACTCATGCAGGAGGACCGCCATTCCCAAGCTGGGTTTCTATCCCCTGCTGTGGGGCTGATAACAAACGGTGCACCTACCTTCCACTTTTAGCCTCCATCACACCCTCGGTTTTCTCAGCTTGCAAACAATGCCCATGTCAAAGGAGAACCCCAAACATAAGCAGAATCCGGCTAAGGGGGAGGGGGTGATTGGTGCCTCAGGCGGGGCTTTCAGCACGGAGGGGGAGAGATGCTCAGGCCCAGATTCCACATGCTGTGTAGACTCCAATTACCCGAGATCAAACAGCCCAACTGCGCTGCACAATGAAGGAGGAGACCTTAATTTTACCATGTGCTACACCCTTCTAGCCAGACTGTGAGAGACAATGCGTTCCCTTTCCGTCGTCCTGAGCACAGAGCCTTCCTGAGATTGCCTTGTGCTATCCCGGCAACATCTCTACAACATGGGCGGAGGAAAGACCTGACGCACGTGAAAGAATTGCGTGATCTCCTCCGGCCTGGGATGAACCTCGCGGCGACTAAAGACAGATGTAGCAGAACAGTTCATTCCTACTTGGACCAGCAAGGAACAGGATTTTTTTTTTTAATGTTACTTATTTTTAGTTTTAGATCTCTATTTTAAGGTGTCTTGTTGGTTTATGGGAAAATGGGTTTGCTTAAGCTGAGCTGTGGCACGTACACATAGGACCTGATATAGAACACGTGAGAAAGCTTAGGAAAATAGCGTGGGCCAGACACTAGAATTTTTGCAAGGTTCTGTTTTCTTTCCTCTGATGGTACAAACAAGATTTTTGGTGAATCATGGGTCTGCCAAAAAGCAAAAAACAAAAAACAAAAAACAAAACCTAGTAAAATTTCCCTTTCAGTTTAAACACCGATCAATATTTGGTAAATTACAGTCACTTTGAACATTTAACATTGAGAAAAGCAGACATCTTTGAACTTTACTTTGTTAGACATTTTAGTATGCCACAGTAGAAACCCAAGCCCACAGCTTTTATCTATTTTTTTTTATGAACCAGCATTAAAAAAAATTATTCTTCTAGTTTCCATATAGTGGATTTAAAAAAAAATTGCAAACAGTTTGCAAAAAGAGGTGAAGATCCTTAGGCTATTTTGGTACAGCCCTTCACTTGAGCAATATTCATATTCCTCACAGTGCCACTCTGCACAGCCTTTGCGGAATATGAGCAGTGGAGACATCTCGAGTTGATCAGTGTTTCCATGAAAATAGATAACCCTTTGATAAGGCAGGAGGAACGATGTTCGAGATGTTGTGAACCTCAGCCCCAAACGCAGGAGCAGGAGCAGGACCAGGACCGGGTTTCAGAAGACAAATGTGTGTTTCTGCAGGGTGAGTGTTGACTGTTGAAAGCCTGCGTTGCTAATGGTGGGTAACATTAAGAGGGAGGGTATGTTCTATTGTAGAGTTTTAAATTCTGGAAATAAAGAGAGTAAACCACTTTGTACCTGGTGCTTTTCAAGGGCGGCAAACACACAACGTTGGAAGCAGTGTTCCCTATCGCTTAAGGCAAATAAACACAACAGCTTAGAAAAACTGGGGCCAAGTAAGGATTCTCCTGTCTGTGAGTTCCTAAGCAATTTATCTTAACTTTAGTTATTTTCCTCTCATCCCAGCACTGCACTATACCCATGCACATTTCATGATTTCTGTGAAATTCAGAGCTAAGTGTATCACTTGGAGCTGTCTGGATATTACTTTTCGCCGATGCTTTCTGCAAAAACTCTCAAAGTCTGCACTCTATTTTGGACTTCTAAACAAGAATAAACCTGCAGATCTTTATTTTCTATCACTCCTTCCTGACGAAATCAATACTTTACTGGAACATGCCCAAATTAGAAAGTTGAAAGTCTGACTATTGATTTTTGTGAAATCCACGTCACGGCCCACAGCCGGGCAGTCCTCCCGCCGCTGGGTAACAAATGTAGCAGGCAGGCGTCAGCACAGGACATTGGGTCGAGCGAGGCTTTCTTCCTGCTTGTCAGAGTAAGCTGTCTGAGTTGTAGTAGTCACCGTCAGGCCGTAGTTTCTACACACAGGAGTGTTGGTCCCTGCTGGGGAAAAGGGCTACAATGTCACCCACCCGGCTTACCTTGCTTGTAGCCACAACTCTGCAGGCATGGGTACCTCCAACCACACAACAGTTTGATTCACGTGGATCCGGGAAGAAACCGTTTCTCTGACCAGATACGTCCTGGTTGTTACCGAGGGCACGGGGCTTTCGGGAAAGCACCGTGCATGCTTTCTTCAGCGGCTCCTTTCAATTTAAAGGCTGAAAGATGGGCAAGTGTCCAGTGTCTGCTCGGTCGGGGACAGGGAGTCGCAGCCCTAAGGCTTGTCTGGAGCCTTTTCCCCTGATACGGCACAGTCTCACGGCAGCCACTAGATGGCGCGTGAGACCCATTTGTGCCAGGCACCCACGCAAATGGTCAGGTCTGTTCACAGAGGACCGCAGAGTCCGAAAACAATTTCCTCCTCCCAAACAACTTTCCTCGTCGGTTATTGTCTCATCGTCCCAGTGTTTACACGAAACCTAAATGCGCCTGGTTTGCTTGCTGACTGTGAGAGACTCCTCCACAGAATATCCTGTATCAGATTGCAAGGTGGCCACTAGTTGAATGTGGCGTTTGAATTTGAATTGTAAGGAAACAGAACTGGGACAGGAAGGGGCCATGTGCGTCTACCTGTTTAGCACTAAGGCTTCAACAAAAGTTTTAAAAGTGTCTATTGTGTGGGAAATTTGCTTATGCTTCTTAAGTGCGAAAAGAACACCCTGTTATCTGAAACAAATACAAGCATCCGAAAGGAAAGACACCATCAATTTCACACTGTTGTACAGTTATGTCACAGATATGCCAAACCTGCACATAGCTCTGGAATTTCAGTAGCTGAATTTAAAATTTTTCTATTTATTTATTTGAATGTGTGTGAGCCTGTGTCCTACTGTACACATGTGGAGATCAGAGGGCAGCTTGAAGGACTCAGTTCTCTCTTTCTACCATGTAAGTCTTAGAGATTGAAATCATGTCATGAGTTTAGTGGTGTGTTTACCCACTGAGCAATCTTGCCAGGCCCTCATATCTTGATGTAGAGCAAATCTGAATGTGAGGGGGGAAAATCTCAGGATATGTGTAATAAGATAAATGTATGTATAAAAATAAAAAATATTTAATTAAAAAAGAAGCTAAATAAATAAATAAATAAATCTTTTAAAAAAAATCTCAGGAAACAGCTTATAATTTTTCCCTCTTAGCAGAGATAAATCTCTTTGCCTTAGTAGATGTGAACATCTGTAAAGAAGATACTGAAAGAAACAAAGTTATAGTCGAATCAGTTTTCTCTCTTGTGTTTGTTGTCATAAAAAAAAAACTATGAAATTATTTCTAAACCTATCCTCTGATAAGCATTAATAATAATAGGCCTTATATATAAATAGACAGGGGGAAACCGCACAAGAAAACATCTTGACACTGATTTCAAGCTTCTAAAGAGGACTGGAAAGTATCTGAAATATGTTTACTAAAAGTCAGTGGCTTAAAAAAATCAGGAGCGGTTGTTCTTTTTCACCCTCCTCAGAATAGGTGTGAGATTTCTTCTGAGCCAGCCTGGAGCCCAAAGGAAAGAATGGCCTCGTTTTTAGATCACAGTTGTTTGTTTGAACTGAAGAATTAGTTGCATTTCAAAATAAGGACATGCCTAATGAAATGATTAAAACACACAGAGCATTAAATTGTAAGCAGATGGGAGAGAAGTGGGGAGGTGGGTCGGGGGAGGTGGCCTTGCTGGGGACCTGAGTCCAGGGGAGCTGGAAACTTTGGGTTTTCCTCGGGGATATAGTAGACAGCTGCTTAAGCAACACAGGGCAGGAAAACTACCTCTTGAAGACAAATCTCTCTCTCTCTCTCTTTCTCTCTCTCTCTTTCTCTCTCTCTTTCTCTCTCTCTCTGTTTCTCTCTCTCTCTCTCTCTCTCTCTCTCTCTCTCTCTCTCTCTCTCTTTCTGTCTGTCCCTTTCTGTCTCTGTCTGCCTCCTTCTCTCTGTTTCTCTCTCTGTCTCTGTCTCTGTCTCTCTCTCTCTCTCAGTGTGGTAGTGCTGCTGGTCCAGATAGCAAAGCAGCCAAACCTCTGAAAGGATGACCATTATTGAAAGAGAACTGACTCCTGGAGAAGGACCCAAGAGCTGTGTTGGGAGTACACACAGCAATAGCGACAAGTCCCACACAGGTGAAGGGACCAGGCAGGAGCCACGAAAGTCAAGGTCTGGGAATCCGATCTTCATCTTTAGAAGAAAGAAGCCATTTCTGTAACTGTTGGCTGGCTCCCGTTATTGTGAAGTACCTGCTCTCCCGAAACCTGCCACTTAACGTGCTGCTCTGAACGCTTGGCAGGCATGGGCTTTGGTGGGACAGTTGACAACAACCGAAAAAGAAACTCTGAAAGGAAGGGGCGTGATTTCCAGACTGTGGACAACTAGCTAGTGGTACTCTGTAGTTTGACATAGCCCATCAGCTCAATCTCAAATTTCTATCCACTGGTTCCTTGGAAGCCAACCTTTAAAAAAAATCTATTTAACATGTGCCATGCCTCCATCCTTCCTGGATATACAAAAAGCAATTCCCAACCCGGGAGCTGTCTTCCTGGACAGCAGCACCGACTCCAGGTGTGGGTCAATGGATGTTGGTCTGGAGATAAAGAAAACACAACCTCTAAGATGTTGTGTAGTTTTAGAAAGACTTCTCATTTTTCTATGTTGTGTTTCCTCTTTGTCTTGGGTGTCTGAGAGAGGAGGACAGCATAGTAGTCATGAATGCAGCTTGTACCGAGGGCTAGCTGGACTCTTCATGAGTGGAAAGGCCACTTCCAGTGCTGAAGTGGGTGCTTGCTTTAATAGCAGGAGAAATACAAGTTTTGTTACACCCCCACACCCACATACACACATGCACACACGAGCACGCATGCGTGTCCATACACACACACACACAACACACACACACACACACACACACACACACACACACACACACACACAGAAGGGCTTCTACACTGTCTGCCCCCTTCCCCTACCTGCCTCACACCTTGACTACTGAATTTTCACATCTGTACCTCACAGTGGGAAGTACTGTCCCGTAAGCCCACCAATGGCTGCAGAATCACACCTTTCAGAATCAGCCACCAAGGGAAGATTCGAGGAACTTACACCACCAAATCAGAGTGTGCAGCCCCAAGCCTACCAGGAGACATTAAATAAATGTTTAGGATCTGTGTCCTATTTCCCCAGGCTGCACTTACCAGGGAGGTCAGGTTCAGTGGCGCTGGCTAACTAGGAAGCAGGGCTTGTCCCTCTAAACTTTCTCCTCAGACCACTATGAAATCTTACACATTTTTTTTTGTTAATTTTTTTTGGTGTGTGTTTTTGTGGAGGCCATTTGTCAACCATAGTTCACCTTGATAGATCACTGTTGAGGCTGGCTGGCGAGTGATTTATTTATTGGGGGAGGGGATGTGTCCTGCATGGCCTAGGTGCAGGGGTCAGAACGCAACGTGTGAGAGTTGGTTTTCTTTTTCCAGCACGTGCATTCTAGGCGTCGAACTCAGGCTGCCAGGCTTGGTGGCAAGTGTCATCCTGTGACTAGCTTTGGGTAAGTGGGTTCTGGGGACTGAACTCAGGCCTTCCTCATATTTACAGAGCAAGCACTTTACTGACTAAGCCCATCTTTTTCTCATTAAGTTTTGAAGCTGCTGAATGTCCTATAGCAGGCCTCCTTCAGTCCTTGGGGAAAAGGCAGTTCCTAGATACATACGTCTAACGCTTATGCTTGGAATTTAAGAATGATGCCCACTGAGAATCTGTCTCCAGAGAAGAATCTGTGGTGGTGATTTGACAATGTTGACATTCCTCTGTGGGAGATGACTGTCCTTGAGGTGGTGAACATCTCTGGCTTCAGATAGAATATGGAATCCTGGGGCTACACCCAGGGCAGGGAGCCTGCGGCAGCTAATCAAAGCCAGCCACGGTGTACTGAAGAAGAAAGTCAGAAGTGACCACTATGGGACAGAAGTGACCACTATGGGACAGGTATCAGACCACTGTGGTTAGGTCTGGGAAGGAGCCATAGGCGTGTTAATGGAGCCACCACTTCAACCTGCAAGGATGAGGCCCGTACCTCTTCTCCGTCCATTCTAGTGTTCCCAGGCTCAAAGGGACACTGCTGGCCTTGCAGACAGAGACAGAGGACTCATGCTCTCATCTGAGTGTCTGGCTTTGTCCACCTTAGTGCACACCTGGGGCTGTGATTTCTATGTCTTAGTTGATTTTTTTTTCCAGTCATTGTATTAGTTGTTTTCAGTTGCTGACAAGAACAACTTAAAAGAGAAAGGGTTTATTTTGACTTACAGGACCAGAAGAACACAATCCTTGATAGTTGGGAATGCCTGGTAGGAGGAACAAGAAGCTGGTGGGTCACATGGCATGTGCACTCAGGAAACAGAATGAATAGGAAGTAGAGCTGGGCTATGCAACCTGAAGCCCCGCCTCCAATGATCATCTTCTTTCAGTGAGACTCCACCTCCTAAAGATTTCACAACCTTCCTTGCCTTTGGTGGGGAAAATGCTAGGGCTGTGGATTTCCCTGTTCCACCCAACCTGGTATGTAACCTTGCATCATGGGCAGGCTGTCCCTGGTCCTGGAAAATCTGTCTTTAAGCGTGAGCAGAGGACACCCAATGGCAAGAGGCACAGAAGAAGAGTATGCGGCACAGACCCAGGACTTACACTTCCTACTTTCAGCTCCAAGAGGGCTTCCCTTGCCTGTGCAGTGGAGGATGAAAGTTGTAGAGTTCTGAGCTCCATCCTGACCAGGCACGGCCAGGGAACTGGCCCTGTCACTGAGTTTCCAGGCATTCCTGATGCTGGGAGCCCACGGACCTCTACTAAAACACAAAAGCCAAAGGAGGCAGTGTTCAGGGTGGACTGGGGTGACTTAGGGGTGCTCCCTCCTCAGGTCTGAGTGCCCTTGGGAAAAGGCAGCGGCCAATCTAGGCCAAGACTCCTGCCTCTGGAACGGGTGCCTGGGAAGGTGCCGGGAGGTTCTGGTCAGCTCTGAGGCCTTCAGCAAGCAGCTGGGATGCTCCCCAACCGGGAGGAGGCTCAGGGGCCACTCAGTCATCTTAGGGTCCCGTTGCCTGGATGGAAACAGCTTCAAACGAAGCCTAGGGTTTACTTAAGAGCAGCTGCGGATCTCTGGGTAGTCGGGGAGCAACTGGGGAAAGAGCCCGGAAGCAGGAAAGAGCTGGCAGGAGATTCAGGGAGATGAACGGATGGGTTTGGACCTTATTTATGAGGTGTGTGTGTGTGTGTGTGTGTGTGTGTGTGTGTGTTGTGTGTGTGTGTGTGAATCCTTTCTGTGTGTGTGCACACACGAACACACATGTATTCATGTGGGTATGGATGTCAGATATCCACTTGGGCTTTTTAATTTTCTCGTTGTGTCATACCTCCCCAGTCCAGTTTGATTGGCTGGCCAGTGCTCCTCGGGGGATCCCAGCACCTGGCTTACAGCAGGCATCGTCAGGTCCTTGTGCTTGCAAAGCAATCACTTTACTGGCTGAATCATTTCTTTGGCTCCACTTTTGTGTTTTCAACAACATTCAGTGGTCAAGCTGTCCTGAAAATCCCTTGGGTCTCCACAGAAAGTGTGCTCTTACACGGTCTGTACACCAGATCTCTTTTCTTTTCTTTTCCTTCCTTTCTTTTTCTTTCTTTCTTTTTTTGTATTGAGAATTGGCGTTTTATTTTATTGCCCCAAAGTACTCTGAACAGTGTTTTCCTGTTTTGTTAGTAACATATGAAATAGGAACCGTTCTGACCATTCCACTGTTGCGAAATATCTATTTACAATAAATAGTTTTTTAATGTAAAGTGTTTCCCATAACATCCTCTAGGACAGTCCTCTTGTTCATTACAGCCACGCTTCTCAGCGACCGACGTGGGTAAGTTTCCATCACCAGGTTCCCGAGACGCACATCTGTCTCCAGAGCAGCAATGGTACCAGCACTCCCATGACCAACGATGACATCTACAGCTCCACTTACGACTGATCCTAACTTCACTTCCAGAACCATCAATGCTCATTTCTTTGCTGCGTTTTTGTCTGGTCAATTATTTGGGTGACCACATTTGTAAAATATCACATGGGCATTAGGGAGATAGTGGACCGTATGCTTTGCCAGCGTGTTTATTATGGCTTCTCTTTCCTCCTTCACTTTCTGGAGCAAACTCAGTTTGCTTTCCTGGGTTTTAAACTGCACAGACCTCAGAGTTTTAGCAGCCCTTCCACCCGACTCGGGTTCCCGCCTCTGGTGGTCATCTGAATCAACATCCACATTTCTGATGATGATCTGGGTAAATTTTTGGGCAAAGCTTCCAAACAGGTACGATGAGTCTTCCAAATTTCGCGCTCAGAGAAGTTGGCATCACCTAGGTTGGTTACGACGTGCAGGTTCTTTTTGGCTGGCTTCCTGTGGGTGTTAAACGGTTCACAGCACGACTTCCGTAACTCCTCAAATCTGTCAATGTAAATCTTTACATGATGCAAACAGATCGTATTATTCCCAGAAAGTGCCATTCCAGTCCTAAGCTGAAGCAAAAGCGTGTCATCTGATGACAGTTCTGGCAATGTCTTGAACCCTGTGTGCCGAGTATAGGAAGTTTTTTTTTTTTTTTTTTTTTTTTTTTTTTTTTTTTTTTTTTTTTTTACGGCAGTCATGTGTGGTACCAAGCTGGACTCCGGCTGAACACGGATCCGTCAACAGTCATCAGCCATGCGGCCCGACCCACCTGAGCTGCCACCAGTCTCTGCGGGGCTCCGGAAGCACCTATCTGCACCACCTCATCTCTTCAGTGCCTCCACTTCCCTCGAAGCAACCCAAATATCCTACATCAGATGGGAGCCGGAAGGGGAAGCTGGCTATCCACTGTGTCATTTCCTCCCCGCAGATACTTTTGTGAGTTTTTTTTAAAAAACCTTCTCTTAAAGTAAAATGAACGTGAGGAGTTTGACTAAGGGACAGAGAAAACACCAAACTTAAAAAAAAAAAAAAAAAAAAGAAAAGAAAAGAAAACCAGCCACTTAGGATTTAGAGCTCTTCAGAGCCAGGACCTTGCTCTGTCTCAGGAAGACAAGAGAGAATCCCGACCCCCAGCAGCTTTACAATAGGTAAGGAGACCTCATGGAACGGAATGCTGCCTATGGCTTAAGTTACAAGAAGGAAAACATGCTTCTCCGGAGCTTTGAGTTAAAAAATAAAATAAAATTAAAACAGGACTGAGCAGAAGAGGCCGAATGAGAGGACCGACTGCCAAAGAGCACGGAATTTCCAGGCCTGGGGCCATTCTGAGAGTGCAGGGCCGTCTTCTTCTTCTTCTTGGGTTGCTTAGAGTAATGAACCTGATCCCACCTCTGTGCCTGGGAATGGACTTGCTGACCCAGGAGAAGAGCTCCAGTCCAAACAATTCTCTATTTATTGACCCAGGTGGCCAGTGGGGGTGGTCTCAGAGGAAGAGGAGTCCGTTTTCAACCCATTTATACACAGTCTGTTGCCAACAGTGCTTTGTCACTGACTGGAGCGTTTTCAGGTCTTGGTTGTTGAGCTGAGTCTCCAGTAGGGTGGTTCTCCCTCAGCAACTGCATCTTGGAAGATCCTCAGAGCTCAGTCCTTCCTAGCAAAATGCAATTCCCATTTGCTTAGGGCCAGCCGAACAAATCTGTGGCTCCTGGGAGGAAGGGACGCAGCAGGGGTACCCTTCATATAGCTCTGTGTGTGGCCTCTCTAACTGGTGAATTGCGTCTTCGTCCAAGAACTGTGGCCCCTGCACAGCTCCCAGCTACAAATGTGCAATTATTCTGACTCATACACAGTCCCTGTTTCTGCTGTGTTTTATCATCATGGTGGCTTTTAGAACAGAAAAAAAATGCCTGGCTCAGCCTGAGACCAACCCCGTGAGAGAGAGCCAACCCTTGACACTATTGATGATTCTCTGTTATGCTTGCAGACAGGAGCCTAGCAGAGCTGTCCTCTGATAGGCTCCACCCAACAGCAAATGTTAGGACTGTATAATGCCTCAGGGGACCAATGGGGAGTCTACACTTGCTCTCTGGTGGCCAACCATCCCACTGTTACTGTGGGGAGGTGCCAGGCCTGCCAGCCCCCAGGGACCTTTCTTACAGAAGGGGACGGCAGCCACTGCCCTGTTATGGGCTCACTCTGAGGCTCTAATAGTCTTCAGGACACTCTTTTGTGTCACCTGGTATGCCAGCAGACACGGGCACTTGTCCTACAGGGCTGCACGGAAGCCTCTCTCACTGTCCACTGCGGGGACAGGGGGTGGGGGGTGAAGGGAGCGGTCAGACAGGACTCCATTTGTGCTTCTCCGTAGACAATGGGATTTAACACAGAGGCTCAGCTAGTCATCCTAGGAGACTTGAGTTACTGAACCCACCTAAAAGTTTCAGTAGTATTTATCTACTGTTGCGTAGCAAAACCTTCCAACATTAGTAAGGTAAAGCAGCACCATTTTTTTATGTCTGTGATTACTAGGTAAAAAGTTTGGTAGGGGATGAGTAGATGGCATGTCTTTGGCTCAGATCAGCTCACGTAGCTACAGGTGACTCAGTGGGGACCATACACCGGGATCTTGGTTCTGGCTCATGGCTGGATTCTCTGTCTTCTCTAGGTCAGTCATGCGAGACAATGCAGGTGTCCTTTCTGTGGCTAACTTGGGCTCCCATAATCAGTGATCTCACAGGAGTGTGTAAGCTTCCTTCAGAGTGAGCAAAGGACAGGAAGCAGGGATTGGCAGTTTCTTGAGGCCTGGGCTAGACTCTATCCAAAGATATTTCTTTATTGACCAGAAACTCATAGAAGTAATCTTAGCTTCAAGAGAAGATAACCTAAGAGTTTTAAACATTGATGAAGAACACTTATCTGTTTTCTTTTATGGTCGATGAATTTGGTGTGCAGTTTAACAACACTGTCTGGCTCTAAATTCTGAAAAAAAATCTTTATTTTTCCCCTAGAAATTTTACCTTCTACATTTAAGTAAGCGATCTAATTTGAGTTAACTTTTGGGTAAGGTATGAGTTCCCTCTCCCCCATGGTTACCCACTTGTTCCAGCATCATTTGATAGAAAGATGCACATGTGTTGAGTTTATTTTCCATCTTTGCCAAAGATCAGTTGGATGAGCCCATGTGAGACTATTTCTGCCTTTTCTATTCCATTGTGTTGACGTACAGATCTGTCCCTTGCCCACCCACATAGTCTTGATTATTGCAGTTATTGAGTGTATCTTGAAATCAAGTAGAGCAGCCAGCCCGGCTTGCTTTTTGTTTTTCAAGCTTTTTTTTTAAAAGTTATGATAGTTCATTTGCTTTTTCATATAAAAGTTTAGAATAATATTGGCTATCTTTAATATCTCACAGATATTCTTGTGTGAAATATTTTTGTTATTAATACTCGCCATGCTGAGTTTGGAACCCAGAACCTTTCATGTGCCAGCAAGAATTCTATCAACATGCTACCCAGGTCCCTTCATATGAGTTATATCAAATTTGTCAGTTTAGGTAGAACTGTCATTTTTCTATGATGAGTCTTTAATGCCCTGTGTAGAATGTTGTAGTGGACGTTTTTGGTTTCTTTAAAAACTCAGTTATGTTATATAAATATGTTTTTTTTTTGTCTTAATCCCAAGTGTGGGATGTGGGGCTGCCTTAGTTTGTCCACAGCTGATAACTGCTTTGTGAGGCTTGAAGGAGCTAGTGGTTTTCGCCAGCTGATAACAGCCTCCTGTGACTCTGAGAGGAGCGTGGTGTTTGCCGGCCGCAGATAGTTCAATTCTGAGGACTCTGATAGGGCATAAATATCAGAGCCCAGAGAAAGAGAGAGAGAGAAAGAGAGAGAGAGAAAGAGAGAGAGAGAGAGAGAGAGAGAGAGAGAGAGAGAGAGAGAGAGAGAGAGAGAGAGAGAGAAGAGAGACAGAGAGAGAGAGGAGCTGGACTGAGAGAAAACAAAGCTTTGACTTCTTCTGGACTGCTGGATCTCCTGACAACTGAGGTTGGTGTTTTCCAAAAGAACCCGGTGACCCTAACCAGCCGGAAGGAGCCTAAGAATCCTACAGCCCCTCTCCCTGTAAACTTCTTTCTCTCCTACCTAGTGTTGGGGGGTTGGTGGAAGGGAGGTAGAGGCATAAAGATAACTCAAACAAAATAGATAATAAAAAGAAGTGCCTACAGAATGTGCTTGTTTCTCTTTATTTTTTATGTGTTGATTTCAACATAGAAGTCTCATGTGTGCTTTGCTAGATTTACAATTGCATGCTTTCATTTGTCTTGAGGTGGGTGTCAACAAATCAATAGATGAATTTTAATTTTAAGTTCTGTTGGTGTGTTTGTTGCCAATATAATGTTTTGTTTGCTCATTCATCCTGAAGCTTTGGTGAATTAGTAGTTGTAGAAGTTTTTATTTTAGATTGTAGACACTTAAGTCCTTCACAAATAGGGATGGATTTAAATTTTCTTTTCCAGTCTGTACTATCTTTTTTCAGTATTACACTAAATAGGGATTCTAGCACTCTGTTGGCATGAGCAGGGATCAGAGGTAATCTAGATCGCAGCCTTTGACTATTAAATGTGGTGTTAACTGTCAATTTCTTTTTGGCTATTTAGCTTTTTATTAACTAATCAGAGGCAATTGCAGAACATTCTTTACATGACATTGGTGCAGGAAATTCTGCAATAATCATGACAATGCCCATATCCAGACTGCAGCCTATCTGGGGCACAGAAGTCAGCATCTGAATACATAGCGCACAAGATCAATCCCCAACATCTCCCATTTTTAGTTAAAAACAACAACAACAACAACAACAAAGGTTCTTTCTCTTATAATAAAAAAAATATACACAGTAAGAACAAATCATGAAACTATAATGTAATGATTGCACTCACAGTGTCCAGTCCATTTGTATTTGGTAATTTAGGAGAAAGGACTCCACTTTCTATTCTATCTTGGTGTCTTCAGAGTTTTGTACTTAAATCATTTCTATCACAGCTTGCATTTATCAACCTCAAAAAAAAATCTATTTAGACCTAAAATATATTTAAAACAATTTTCAAATCCTAAACAATCCAATCTTAATTGTAAGATTGTAACTATCTAGTCTTCAACCCCATCAGAGACTTGAGAAGGCGTAACTATTGCCCGAGAATGTAAAAAGAGCCAAGCAAGCAGCTTCCAAAATTACAGAAATGACAGAGACGCCTGGCTGCCTGGACAGTCACCCAATATTCCTCAGCAATGTTGGAGCATCATCTTCAGCCTTCCGGCCCAGTATATGGCAGACTTTTTTTGTGAAACAGAAATTATGAAGGGCTGCTTACTTTGTCTTGGCAAAGCTCTGCAGTTGACATCGCTGTGTCCAGTTTAGATAGCATGCTGCCTGTAGGTAACTGTCAACTTGTGACAGAGCCTCTGAACCAAGTGGAGGCAGTCATTGAGTCCTAGTTCTCTAAGTTTATTACTTTGGATCACGAATGAGTGCCAAATTTTGTCAGAAGTATCAAATTGTGATTATATTATCATGTGATTTTTTTCCCTGTGATTATGGTGTATTACATTGATTGAGTTTTTAAAAAGATGTATTTACTTTTTATGTATACAGTGTTCTGTCTGCATGTACATCTGCAGGCCAGAAGAGGGCATCAGATCACATAATAGATGGTTGTGAGCCACCATGTTGCTGGGAATTGAACTCAGGGCCTCTGGAAGAGCAGCCAGCACTCTTAACCTCTGAGCCATCTCTCCACCCCACATAAATTGATTTTAAAATATTGGACCAACCCTTCACAATGGCACAGAATTCTCTCTAAATTTTGCTCAATTTTATTTGTCAATATTTTGTCAAAAGATTTTTTTGTTTTCATCCCTAATCATAGAGAACATTTGTCTATGAATTTTTCTCCTTTTTTTTGTGAAGTCTTTGTCAGCATTTGCTATCATTTTAATGCTAACCTCACAAACAGCCCTGGGCTGTTCCTTACACTGTGTGTAGAGACCCTGTTGATTCTTAAGACACTGAGTAGAGACCTCAGTTAAACTTCTGTGTCTACAGATTTCTTTTCTTCTTTTTAATGTGTTTTCAAGGCATGAATTCTACTTCCTTGGTAGTCAAAGTATCTGTTTCACACTAAGTTATGACATTTTTCAAGCAATTGGTCCATTTACATCTGAACCCTCAAATTTTATACATAATATTTTATTTTATTTTTTTTTGATATTTTAAGGTGTGTGTTATATTTCACACTCTGTTTTTAAGTTTATGTTCTCTATATTTTTCTTTACACTTTGTTATGTTTGACAGTACTATTTAACTTAAATTTAAAAATTACATTTACCTATGTGTGTGCATATGTCTGTGTGTACACAGATGATGCCAACATCCTTGCTGAACTGCCCTTTCCATCACTATATAATGTCCTGCCATGCCACTGGTAATTTTTTTTCACTATGAAATCCTGGATTTCATTAATTATGTCTCAATATGGCTGACTACTTGCCTATCTCATAGTTCTGATGAGATTCTTGTGGGCAGAGAACACGCAGGTCTCTATTCTTTAGTTGGTGTATTTTGATCATTTACATTTATTTGAATGATTATTACCATGTTAGGTCTTAAGCCCATCATTTAGTATCCATTTAATTTTATTCTTTTCTGCTTGGTTTCTGTTTTTGCTCCTTCAGTTGCCTTAAACTCACTTCCTAAGTTCCACATGGGCATTGCATTTTGATTTTTTTTTTTTTATTGCTTTGGATGCACCTGTTTCTTTCTAGAGCATTTCCCTGACTGTCTTGAGCATTACAAGGTATTTGGATAATTACCAGTCTGCCAGAGCCTCCTTCTACCAATTTCAGTGAAATCTGGAAATATCATTTCCCCCTTTGTCCACTTATCCTTCTTCAAGTAGTGAAGCTTTGTTAAATATTTTCTTTAATATATTCTGAGACATGTTAGCATTACAATTCTCTCTTTCTCTCTCTCTCTCTCTCTCTCTCTCTCTCTCTCTCTCTATATATATATATATAGATATATATATATATATATATATATATAATTTCATTTATTTGCTTTAACTATAACAAAGAACCCAAGAGGAGAAGGCATTGAATTTATCTACATTTTTTTGATTACCATATTTGTTCCTTTTCTCTGGTATTCAAAGATTCCTTCTTCTGTCATTCTTCATTGCTACCTATTCTTCCACCACATGTCTGTTCTTCCTTTTATTTCACTTGAAATTTCATCAATTTCCCTTTATCCCCAGAGGACATTTTTCATGGATGTTATTTATTTTCATCATGACAACAGCATGCCACTGACTATGGACTCCACAGCGTCTCCACTGTTGCCACTGACTATGGACTCCACAGCGTCTCCACTGTTGCCACTGACTATGGACTCCACGGTGTCTCCACTGTTGTTCATGGAATTTCCTCCCTTTTATAGTGATGTTTTTCCTTGCTCATTGATTTCAATATTCTTTTCTCTAGCTGGGCCTGGTGACACAGGCCTGTCACCCCTGTGACGCAGAAGACTCACGGAGGAGGGTTTCAAATTCAAGGCCTCCCTGAGTCACAGAGTGAATTCAAGGCCACTGTGGTCAATTTAGGAAGATTCAGTCTCAAACTTAAAAGGGGGTGTGGGGGTACATCTTAAGAGAAGAGTCCCATTGGAAATACATGACATCGTGGGCTCAGTTCCTCCTATTAGCCAAAAAACCCAAAAGTTTAGATTTTATTTCTTTTTAAATTTAAAAACTTTTTGCCACATGCCTCTGGCTGGTCTGGAACTCCCCTTACAGTACAAGCTTACTTCAGATACACAGAAACCGTCCTGCTTTGATATCTCCTGTGTGCTGGGGAATACAGGTATCACCATGCCAGGTTTCTTTGTCATTAATCTTAAGAAGTCTGACTATGGGGCATAGGAAATGTCCCAGTTAATAGAGGCAGCATAAAGATCTGAGTTATATCCCAGAATCCATGTAAAAAATCCAGGAGTTTGTTGGCATACCCTTCTAATTTCAGTGGGGAGGCAGGGGAAGGTGGATTCCGGGGCTTGCTAGACAGCCTGCCTAGCCTGATGAGAGACTTTGTATCAGTTAACAAGATGGAGATGCCTGATGAGCAGCACCTGGGGCTGACCTGCGAGTCTTCTTCTCCGTTGGTTAGAATAGGTCCTTTCTGTTCTCCAAATTCAATTCTGGTAATATTCTATTCTTCATAGCCAGTGATTTTCCCCTCTATATTCCATTCATTTGGCTATTTGTGTGTGTGTGTGTGTGTGTGTGTGTGTGTGTGTGTGTTTAACATAGAGTTTGCAGACTGAGTCTGCTGCACAGGGTGTGTGTTGGAAGAAGGGTAGTCTGATATGGTTAGTATATTGGTGAGTATATTCCAAACCCTATATTTCAACTAAAAAAGTTAAAGTTGGCGGTCTTCTGATACACCAGAAAATATGGGGTGTGTGTGTGTGTGTGTGTGTGTGTGTGTGTGTGTGTGTGTAATTATATATGTATATATTGTATACTTGGTTGAATAAAGATATCTACTCTATTATTTAAATTTAAGACAGGGTCTCACTATGTGACCTTGGCTGGCCTGGATCTCACTATGAAGATCAAGATGGCTCAAACTCATCAAGATCCCTGCCTCTGCTTCTATAGCACTCAGATATAATGTGTGTGCCATCACAGCAATTATAATTAGAAATATTCTAGTATAAGCTTGAACATGAGAGTTAATAGAAAGACAAAATTGTTCAGAAAGAGCATAGATGTGGATTTCTCTAAGAGAAAGTCCTAATTTATCTTATATTTCAGTTTCAGATCTTCTATTGCCTGGTCTATACATTTTTTAATAGTTTAAAGTTTTTCTACTATTGCCCAGCAACTCTTTTTTTTGTGTGTTTGTGTGTGATGGCTGCTTTAAAATCTTAGATAATTTTGTTGTTGCTGTTTTTGTTTTTTTGAGACAGGGTTTCTCTGTGCAGCCCTGGCTGTCCTGAACTCACTTTGTAGACCAGGCTGGCCTCGAACTCACAGTGATCCGCCTGCCTCTGCCTCCCGAGTGCTGGGATTAAAGCTGTGCGCCACCATGCCGGGTCTTAGATAATTTTTGAATGCCGCTGTCATCCAGCATGGGCGCCTGTTGACTGTCTTTCTCCTTCAGTTTGATCAGCCTGATTCTTGGCATCCTGAGGGATAGAGTTGGAATCTGAATAATTTCCAATACAAAGTTATTTTACAAGAAAACTCTTCGAGCCATATAACTCTTCCAGCAAAGTTGCAGGAGACAAACTGAAACATGAAAATCAGTAGACTTTCTATGTACCAATAAAAACAGATAAACACAGTCTACTCACAATAGCCTCGAAATATCCAGGAACAAATGTAAGCAAAGAGGTTAAAGACCTCTAGAATGAAAAGTTTAAAATCTCTAAAGAAAGAGATTGAAGAAGGCACTGAAAGATCAAATGATTTCCCATATCCATACATAGAATTAATATTGTGAAAATGACCATTCTACCAAAAGTAATTTACAGAGTCAATACAATCCCTGTAAGAATCCTTATCACCGTCTCTGTACAATTAGAAAAAAAAAAAAAACCCTAAAGTTCTTATGGAAGCACAAAATATCTCAGATAGCCAAAGCCATCTTGAGCTAAAGGGATTACTATACCTGTTCTCAATTTATACAACAGAGTTATTGTAATAAAAACAGCATGATACTTGCGCAAAAATATACACAAAGATCAACGGGACAGAATAGAGAGCCACCTGATTTTTGACTAAGATACCAAGAAAACGCACTGGAGAAAAGATATCTCCAACAAATGATCTTGGGAAACCTGGCTGTGGCTGTGTAGAACATGACACTAAATCCTTGTCTCTCTCCTGAACCTTACCTTTTTTTACCTGGTTAATTTTCCTTTGCACAGCATGGGTAACAGGGCAGGAGCCAGGGACATCACCTCATTATGGGCAGGCAGGAGTGTATCACTAACTGCCCCTTGCTCTCTACTGAAACCACTTTGAGGGGAAGGCCCTTTGCTAATGCTGGGGGAGGGGTGGATGAGAGTTCTCACTTGTCATTCACCCCAGGTTGCAATCCTCCTGACTTTTCAGTTGCCTTCTGACACCCCTGCAGTGGAGCGGGGAGCCCTTTGTTGCTGTAGTGTGAAGGCTCCACTGACAGCACAAATACTTGGGGGTTTGGTGGTGGGGGAGGCTCATTACCACCTGGCGGGGCTCAAGGCCCAGCTCCATGACATCACACGTGATATGCCGCCCCACCAGAGGTTAGGAGGGGCCTTGAGCTTCTTCTTTATGGTCTGTGAGCAGCAAAGTTTTGGTTCCCACTCTCTCTGCTGCTTCTCTGTGATGCACAGCTGCAGCAGAGAGATTGCCAGAAGTTTCCTTTCTTGCTCGGTTGCTCCTCCCCTTGTCCTGCCTCCTGAGAGAGCGAGATTTTTGTTTGAGCATGTTTTGAGTGTACTTGTTGGCTTTATAAGCTTGCTGGTTCTTCCAGTCTGAGTGTGGAGTCTGAAGGAAAAACCAAAGGCTCATCATCAGTTGAGCTGTGCTTGGGGTGTTGCAGTGCCCGGCCCAGTCTTCTTTCCTCGCCCTTGCAGGGTCTTTTGTTTCCCACACAAGTTCCAGGGGTTTAAGTCTTATTCTGAAGAGATGCCTCTGCTTCGCCTCCCATCTTCACTAATCTTTGCTTTTTGAGAAATGAAGAATTTTCTTTAAAAACAAAATTGAAGGCACAAACTGCACAGAAGAAGATGAAGCAAAAAAAAAAAAAAAAGAAAAGAAAAGAAACCAAAGCAAACATAGACGTAAAGACAGGTGCTAATGGTTGGTAGAGTCCTTTATGAAAACATTCCCTTCATTTGAACTTCAAGCCCCACTAAACAGAAAGGCTGCTTCTTTGAGTGTAGACAACTGTGTTCTTTAAGCATTTCTCATCTTCATTTTACTGGATCCTTCTAGAAGGCCTGTGATGGAGGAAGGGCACATGCAGTGCTAATTTTACAGGAAAGGGAACAGTTCTGTATAAACTGGGACAAAACATAGGTTCTATCAAATATTTACCTTTAAAAACTGGAATGCTTGTTTTCTTCCTGTGAAATGAGCAGTTCTCTTTTATAGAAAAACATAAAACCTAATGTGACCAGAACTTTCTTCCCTGTCTTCTAAAACCAGACTGTTTTTTACCTGCTGTATGCTTCCAGGTTGCAACCATGAGAACACTTGTTTGGAATCAACGAGAGATGATCGGGATTTACTGTTTTTCTGCCCCTTTCAAACACACTGCTCCATAACTCCTCCAGCTCGTGAATCACGCTTTGAAAGTCTTGAGTTATATTTTGAAGCCTCATCTGGATCCAAGCTGGAGAAATGGCCTCTCTTTTTAGTTTTGGATTCTTTCCTTGCAACTGAGGCCAAGGCCCACCTGCCTGTGAGAGTGTGGCACAAGAACTTGGGAGCCGTTCTGAGGAGGATGCTATGATGCAGAGAGATGGCAGGGTTCTGGCCCTGAATTAAAGACAGGAGTGTGTTGTAGTAGAATCTTTCTTAGGTACAAAATGATCTCACAGGATGAGAAAATTCCTGGGATCCGAGTCTCTCTCTCTCATTTGTTTACATCATCCACAAAAGACATACAGAGAACTAGGATGGGAATTCTCTTGAAGACACAGAATGGAGAGTCCAAGGCCATTTTTTGGGGGAAAGGACACTCATCTTCACCCTCGAAGGACTTCTGATCCAGCTGAGGGTCCCACACCCAGTAATGAGTGGAACCACCGAGCGGGCTGCACACACTAGCCATCGCCTTCCGTGAATTTGGGCCTAGGCTGGCCCTGAGACTCTGAAGGGGAAAGAGGCTCCTGCCAGAAATCAAGGAGTATGGGCACAAGGGTGGTCTCCACCTCGTGTTGACAGACAAAGCATAAAGGCGACCAGTGCCAAAGAGAGGTTTCTAGAATGTGGGGAAGGGAGCCAAGGGGGAAAGGTATGTGAGACTAAGACCACTTGGCTTGCAGTGGTCAGTGGGGAAGGGAGTGACGCGAGGGAGGAGGGACTTTTGGAACACGACCCAGAACCGGAGCATAAGATGGATTGCAAAGAAGAGACCTGCTTCAAGTGGTGACAGGTCGTTTATTTTGAAAGAAATGTGCCCTTCGTGTTTCAACAGCATGCCTCCAAGGGGGAATAATTAGTTTGAATCCTCTTGAGCTGTTTACAATTAATATGGATAAATAAATGTCCAACATCCAAATTTAGCCAAGTCCAAAGTCTGTCAACCCTTGGGATTTCCCTAATGTAATCCCAAAGTCATTAGTCAACATCGTGCAAGCATCTTCCAAGCCCTACACCGGATTACACTCAGATGTGGCCCAAACCATGTGCAGACCTGCAACCCTTCTCAGAAAAGAAAAAAATAGTTCACAATGTTGAAGTGCTATTTTTTGCTCAAATATTGTTCAATTTTTGCATCGTGTTTTTGTGAACATAGAAACTGTTTGGTGTCTTAGCTGCTAACCCTGTAGGGGAAAGATGAAAGAACTCCACAGAGAGGCAACCGAGAAGTTTCAATAACGTTAGAAAGTGCTTGGCTGGGATTTGCAGCATTCACAACTATAGGTGCCTTGAAGACTGCATCTTACCATACAGGGCAGGTTGTAGAAGACAGAGGGTCTCAGAGCTTGCTGGTTTGTGGTCAGACAGGGCTGTGTGTGATACACTCCACAATCCGGCTTTCCAATGACCTTTCTAGAGGTGTGTGTCCGTGTTACTCCCTGCTCAGCCCCTTCTGTTCAGTGATGGGTTTGCATCAGCTCCTTGGTTTAGTTGGCTGAAATCCCCTAAGGTCCCTCCAGAGCACAGCTCTTTGATGAGTCTATTCCCAACACCCATCCCAAGTCTGCTCAAGTTTTCCTTCCCACACCTGTTTCTTCTATGTGTGGATTGAGATCTTCTTTACCAATTCTACAGTCTGGAGCATGGACACTGGGAATTCTATCTGTGGGGAAAGCCATGCTAAATGCTGAAGAGGTAAGAGAAAGACCCACTTCACAGGAAATGTCCATGATCCCAAAGAAGAAGAAGACAAAGCCAGTTATTAATAACATGCCAGGCAAGAGTCCAGCGCTAACTGCTGAGCCAGGCTGGAGCACACAGGAGCGCTACATAAAGCTGTTCTGAGGAAGGCGGCTCACAGAGGGATGAGCCTGGGACAGCGACCTACTGTGATGGCAACTTTTGGGTTGTAGCTATTTGAAACTGCTATCTATTTGTCTTGGAAATACATGAAACACCTCCCTTCCTCAGAATCACACTGGCTTCCTTAGTAACAACTTCTCGCTGTTCTAAAGAATAAAGGTGATTATCAATCTACCCACTGGTCACATCTACTTCAGGCAGCCCATCGTCCTGTTCGGCCTTTCTGCACTGAGTGGAAAACATCTATGGCCAGTTTCTTTGGATGCTTTCATAGATTTTAACCTATTGCAATTGTTATTTCATTTATTTGGCAAAAGTGAAGGCAAGGATGAAGACACCTCACAATGATCTGGTGAAATAAGGTAAAAAGTGAGCGTATTAACTTCCTAGGTTTCCCTCAGCAGCATGCCAGAAACTAGTGGTGTAAGACAAGAAAATTCTTTTTGGTATTTTCCTCACCATGCAATCAGATGCCTCTTTGCTTGTCTCTTCCTGTTTTATCAAATTCCTGGCAGGTTGTGTGCCTTGGCAAGTTAATGCATACTTTGATATCAGCCTCAGTTATGGTATGGTCCTCTCCCTGAGTCTCTCTGCTTCATCCCTCCTCTCTGCCTCCTGTGTGTGTGTGTGTGTGTGTGTGTGTGTGTGTGTGTGTGTGTGTCCTGGTTAGTTTTGTTGTCAACTTGGCATACTTGGGAAGAGGAAATCTGAAGTGATGAATTTCCTGGCTATGATTGACATGTGTCTATGTCTATGAAGCATCTTCTTGATTATCAATTGATGGAGGAGGGCCCAACACTGTTGGGGGGGGTGCCATCTCTGGGCAGGTGGGCCTGGGCTTTGAAGGAAAGCTACCTGAGCATGAGCCTGTGAGGGAGCTAGATGGCAAGCCAGCAGTGTTCATCTGTGGTTTTTTCAAGCTCCTGCCTTGAGTCCCTGGCTTGGACTTCTTTGACGATGGGACTGTATCCTGTATAGCCTATAAGGATATACTATGTAGCATATAGACTATAGTATATACTGTAACCCAAATAAACCCTCCCTTTCCAAACTTGGTTTTGGCCAGTGTTCTATTACAAACAACAAAGTAACTCTGGAGCAGAGTGTACAGGAATGGGTGCGTGTGACGGGCAGCCACTCTCCAACTTACGTTTTGAACCAGAGTCTCTCATGGAACCAGGAGTTTGCTGGTTGAGCTCGATGGCTAGCCAGGGAGCCCAGGCACCCTATTGTCTCTGCCTGCCCAATGCTGGTATTACAGACTTGCCCTAAACCCTAACCTTTCCACAGGAGTGCTGGGGACCAAACGCAGGGCCTCATGTCTGAATGGCAATGCTTGACCAACTGAGCCATCTCCTCAGCCATCTCTTCTTTTCTTCTGTGGACAAAATAGTTGGACTTAGGGTATAGCCTAACCTCGTGTGACCTTGTCATTATATTTGTAGTGACAGGGACTTCTGAACCCCAGGAACAAGTTCTCTACCATTAAGCAGCATCCCAGCCAAAGACCCGTTTTCTAAGTAAGGTAAGAACCTGAGGCTCTGAGCACACAAGGGCTTTAGAAGAACACCATTCATCTTACTAACTACCATGAGAAAATGAGGAATGAGGCCGGGGAAGGGCCTGGTTAGAGGAGCTGATCATCAGGGTGGTCTCAGGTAGCACAGCCGGTCGGTGAAGGTGTCCTGAGGCTTCCGGCTCTGTGACGAGGGTTTAGGATTAGTGCCTTATGGCTCCCTGGGCTTTTACCAGATATGGAGGAGCCTTGTACTTTGATCTCAGGCTTTACACCTACAGCCACAAAACCTCCGTGGTTTGTAAACAAGAGGGTCCACGTGCAATTCCCCTCTTTACCTAGGAACACCGAGATCCACCAAGGTTGCTACGGAGTTGTGTGAGGAACTTCCAAAGGCATGGGAGGGTCTGGTCAGAGTGTGGGGAAAGCTTCAGGGACCATTGGGACAATTATTAACACATACAGTTTATCCAGCAGGTCTGGTGTTGAGCAAACAGTATCAGTAGAGTTTATAGGAAGCTAGAAAACAAGAGGGTGTGTGTGTATGTGTGTGTGTGTGTGTGTGTGTGTGTGTGTGTATGTGTGTGTGTGTGTGTGTGTTATAATTGAAAGATAGTTGGGGCAAGCCATGGACATTGGGGTGAAGAGTGGTCACTTGGGACCAAAGTTCCTGCTCATGTGTGGGCCCTAAGAGCTCAGGTGCTGCGAGGGGAAGGCATTCCTTGGTCTCTATAAAAGCCGACCTGGGCATTGCTCTGTGCTTGCCTCTCCTCCTGCCTGTTGGTTTCCAGCCCCCATTGTAAATTCTGGTTTGCTTTGATGTGTCTCAGCCATTTCCTCATTCCATTTGGTGGAAGCAGAGCTGCCCACTGCCAGGTTATACACTTACCTCAGATGTTTCATGCCAAATGCTGAGTTTTACAACCTTGTATCATACATGTCTCTGCCCCCGCACTTCTTTATCTGTAAGCAGGGTTATGTATGTGACTCTGCGTCTGGTACACTCTGACCTCTGGATTATTTCCAGCCTGTGTCTGGGGTCCACAGGCATTCTAAATCTTGTGCAGTCCTAATTTGTGTCTTCCTTCTCAGCAGGGCATCCTGATGGGCTCTGGCACTGCTGTGTATCAGGGATGTAGCAGGCTGCTTGCCCTCCTCAGCTACAAACCATAAAATTAAGAACGGCAAGGCTCTTTTGATTAATTTCATTCGAATGACTTTAAATCCATTGACTAAAATGCCTGTCTAAATCATTCATTTTTGGAAATGTATTTGTAAATAATACTTAAAAAACACTTCATCTAATTATTTTTTTACCACAGCTGAATGTTAACAGATTGAAAATGAGATTTATGTTTAGACAGCATTAAGGTACTAATTTCTTCCTCAACAATAGGCACTGAAATTGACAAAATTAAAACAGAAAATGTAGACCAACAAAAAAAATTAATTTGCACCAGGCTTAATAGTTTCTCTAAGTAAATCCAGCCACTCCTTGGCTGTCTCAGAAAAGCCATAAAATTTTCTGAGAACAATCTGGCGCTGAGGGTTCCACACTAATTATGCTTACTCCCCCTTTTACCTCGCCCCCTCCCCTTTCTCCAGGAACATGCAGTTTCCATATCTGAGACGCTCTGGGCTCTGCTGGGGTAAGGAAGTCAGGGGAGGCAGGGGCAGACTGGGAACCACATAAATAAACGGGAATTTCCATGTAGACATGAGGCTTTTCTTCGTTTTTCTTTTTTTTTCTTTAAAAATGAGAATAAGGCACGAGTATACATTCCAAAAAGAGCAATTTGTTTAAGTCTATCGTTTTTTGGCAACACAATAGAACGCACGTCGGTGAGCAGTCACAAATCACTTCCCTTCCCACTGTCTGTGGCCTCCACCATATGTTGGGGTGTGTGTGTGTTGGGGGGGGGTACAATTCACATGCTAAGCTTTGCCTTCCTCCCATGTGAGAGAGCATATTGAGATTTCAGCGGCTCGCCAGCCCAGCCAATGTTTCAGGACAGTGGAGGTGTGAAGAGAGAGGAAATGGAACCCACCCTGCAACCAGAATATTTTAAGTTATGTAGTTATTTTTACTTGCTAATGCCCAGAGCTTGTAATGTAAAAGTTAGCATATCCTGCTGGTTCCTCACTTACAAGTTCTCCATGGACTGCTGAGGCCAGTTTTCTTCTTGTCTAATTGGTTTTATGGGAAGAAGTCATTCAAGTTGCCTGTGGTCACCGGACTGGAAGGAATTATATAAGGTCCTCATCGGTGGCGGGCCTGACCTCTGATTGACGCAGGAGCTCAGCATAGCTCTTCATGTCCCCGTTCCTCGTCATCTCCTGGGCAGTGTGTTTACCCTCTAACCCAGAAGTCTTTGGGGGAGTTAGTTGTCTTGTGTAACCACTCACCAAGCTTGCCGTGGCCACATTGGCCTTGGGATGAGGACGGACAACGGTGGGTGGTTTCCCAGGCTGAGTAGTCGACCTGGAGCTGAGAATTAGGAACTTCGGGCACTTAGAAGAAGTGTACTCTTAGGATCTGAAATATCATCTTCTCACAGCTACGCAAGCAGTGGTTTGGTTTGGATTTTGTGTGCAAGCTTATGACAAGCCACCTCGGGATCCTTCTGTAATAAGTATATATATATCCTGTCAGTATTTCTTTGTTGAGGTTGTCATTTTTGCACACAGGTTCCTTCCCCTTCCTCATAACCAGGGAGGTGGCTACAATATTACATGTCACCTGTGTGTGTGTACAATCGTGGTCATCTGCGACGAGGAAGAAGTGTTGGTGGTTGGGCTGGCAGGGAAGGGTGCTTGCCGTCAGATCTGACGACCTGAGTTCAGTCCTCAGAGTCCACATGGTGGAAGAGGCTAGAACCAACTTCCTCGAGTCATCTTCCTACCTCTACACGACACGTGTGATACTCTCCACACGACACATGGGCTACTCTCCACCCTCAAGTCAATGTTAAAATAAGAGTGAGATGTTGGGATGAATAAAGGCAAACAACCCATCTCAAAGCTAAATTGGTACTCAGGGTTCACCCATTAGGCCGCATCTCCCTGTACCCACATCCCCAGGGAGACTCGGCTTCAGTCCCTCCTCAGTGCCAGCCTGCTCATCACAAAATGACAGGTGGGCGTTCTTTGTGCCGTAGCTCCAGTGATCTGTGGGTGCAAGGACACAGAGCAGATGTGCTGAGGAGCCACTCAGAGCTGACTCAGTGCGAGGTCAGACATTTTATTAAGCCCTGTTCTTTTAGTTACTTAAGAAGAGAAAAAGAACTTGTGTTTTCATTTATAGCATGACAGTGCTTGAAACAGCGTTTGAAACAAGTGTTTTGGTCCGTTACCATCAAACCCCTGTGAAACTTAAATGAAATTAAAAAAAAAGAGAGAGAGAGAAAAATACATCAGTTTTGGTTCTTGCAAGTTCTAAGAACAACAAGTTAAAAAGTAAATTTTACTTTCTAAACTGTGCATCAAACCCTTCCTCTGAATTAAAGTGAAAAGATGTGGAAAAAACCATGATCTGCGTGTCCCTGTTTGACTCTAAATGTGCTCTCAGCCTGCTTCCTACAGCCGGTTTAGCCTAAGCCGCCTTATTGCTAAGGCTTGTAACTTGATACTAAAAGCTTGTCAAAATTAAGTGCATGCTTTATAAGTTTACATTTTTACAGTCTAACTGTTTTTCTTTGATATTTGACAGGGACACAGGTTCCCATGTCATCTGGCCTTGAGTACTTTCAGAACTTTCTCCTGGGCCCATGTGAGGGAGCTCAAGGTTGCAGTGAGTTATGGAACCCTTAAGCTGCCTGTCCGGCAGCCGGCCCTTGCCCTGCACTTGAGGGCTAACACCTGTTGGCTGGACAGAGCAATTAATTTCTTAAAAAAAAAAAAAGCTGTGGTAAGCTGCCAGCAATCAAAGCTAAAAGGATAAAAAATATAATTTTACCTCTTTAGCTTCCAGAAGTGGCCTTTGATCTTCCCTGGTGCCCTTGGGACGGGAGGCACAGATCTTTAATATTATTCACAGAGAAGCATCTTTGTGAGAGACGGACAAGGAAGAGCTGGCGGTACCCACCCCCAGTGGTGTTACTTTTTTTTTGTGTAGCTGCTCACCCTGGGACTGAACAGAGACAGTGACTCACAGCGTAAACGTCTTGTGTACCAAATGTCATCCTTGGGCGAGCTTCAATTGGAGGCCTTAAATTACATTCCAGTCCACCCCTGGCCAGATCAAATGTTAGTTGACTTTTCTGGTTGGTGGTTGTGATGTATTTGTTGTAGGATGTCTGAATGTGAAACAGATAACTGTGAACTTCAAAGAGCTAAAGTACCAACTGTGGGCTGGGGTTTGGCCACACATACAGCCCTCTCTCATTCTCCAGAACCTTTGGTAGTCAAGGCAAGGTCACTGATCAGGGTAATTTGCAGGAAAAGTCAATTTTTCAAGTGCTGAAGCCGGTGCTGTGGCACTCTATGACAATTTACTGGATCCAAATTGAGGAAGTTGAAAAAAGCAAAGGTCACGAGCCACAGGAAGAAAGGAGGAAAGAAAATCCCTCTGACTGTATTTTTAACTCCTCCACCACTAAGATGCACTTGCCAGCTGAGACGATTAACACCAAAAATAAATAAATGAGAATCACAATCTCTCACTCTCATCAGCAACTTATCTGATTTCTTTAAATAAAAGAGGGGATTTTGTGTTTGCCTGAATTCACAAGGAAATAAGCTCAATTTATCAGAGTAAGAGAACAGTTCTGCTCATTAGTGATTGAGGCAAAAATCAAACCAAGATGCTGGAACTTCACATCTTAAGAAAAAAAAATCACGCATAGGGTTGATGACTCAGTGGTGGAGGACTCAACTTGAGTGTGTGAAACACCAGATTCATTGCTAACACCCTGCCTAAAATATCAAACAGATGCTATGTGCTGCTTAACACACAGTATAAAGTATACATCATGGCTTCATATACTATGAACACACAGTACATCCTGGGTATTTTATTGTAAACCCATGAGTCCCTCACTTCTGTAGCCCTATGGATTTAGGACACAGTGGGTAGGAAATACTTACAGGACAAGGAAAACAAACGAGACATTGGAGTCAGACGGCCGATACAGCAAGGAACACAAAGTGATGAAAAAGTTAGAAGATTTGAATTTAAATTTTAGGTAATCACTCATCTTGTAGTTAAAACAAACTGTTAAATCATTTTAAGGCTTCCTGTTTCTCACCTGCAAAACTGGAGGTTTATTGTAAGGGATTAAATGAGCGCATAAGCACATGTGTCTGTAGATATGCACCTGACACTTGTAAATACAAATTATCAGTATTAACCAAAAGATGGATTGTGCTATAGGATATTCTGTGCCCGTCTCTGTGCTTGAGGCTTTACAGGTGTTTATGGTTCCAAAAAAATGAGTTAACTTGAAGAAAAGTGTTAAGTGAATCATGGTATGTATGGAAAAAAAGATAGAGGTATCATGGAAAACCCTTCTTTAATCACTTGGGGTAATCGCTCCATATTTAAACTCTTCTTGAGAGAAAAGGGAGAAAAAAAATGGAAACACAAAATTCCACATTGGTATTTCCTATACATGAAAATATTTTTTAATGTAGAATTTACCAAATCTCTCTTCTCTCTCTCTCTTTCTCTCTCTCATATATGACTATCTATCTATCTATCTATCTATCTATCCATCTATCTTTCTATCTAATCTATCACCTATTTATCATCAATATATCTTAGGTATGCATTTTGAGACAGGTCTTTGCCTAGCCAAGCTAGGATAGACCTTGACTTGTTGTTGAGGAATACCTTGAAATTCTGGTCCTCCTGCCTCCACTTCCTAACTGCTGAGACTACAGGTGTGTGTCACCGCTACTGTTTGTGTGATGAGGTGATGAGGATCAAACTAAGGACTTGGTGCGTGCTAGACACTCCACCAACTGAGTCACACCCCTGAGCCTTAAAACAGATATTCTATAAACCGGTGTCTAGCATAGTAAATTGTAGGTAAATGAATTGTTTTTATTTCATTAATTCCAACATTGAACCTAAAATGAAGGTACATAGAAGACTTGCTTGCATTCCATGATAAAGAAGATTTTCACTGGAGCAACACTATCTCCCAATCTAGATCTCCGAGTTCTAGCAGGAAGGACTTGGTGTGTTGAAACAACAACAACAAAAAATGCAGCTCAATCCTTTCCAGAATGTTCCCTCTGGACCTATGTGCTCTGTAGGTGAAGGGTAATCCACCAAGGTGGTGCCTGGGTAGTGCTTTAGAGGCTCAGATTGCCACAAAGCCCCACAGATGTTATGATGCTATGTCCTCATCTTATATGCGAAACAGGAGCAGAGAAGGTTAACAATTGGTGCCTGGAAACCACAGATGCAGGACTGGATTGTCTTTTACTCCAGTGCCCAAGTTCAAAACATTTCCTAGTCCCCAACAAAAGTGCTCATGTCCACTCTGAGTCACGTGGCATTGCTTATAGTTAACCCCCCTTTATTCAGGTTTTAAAGTGTACTGGTGCTAGTGGGAATTTTGAATAAAACATAGCGGGTAACCACGGAAAGCATCGAGTTTTCAGGACAAGACTGAGACACAGGCTGAGTGTTCTCTGCTTTCAGTCTCCAGTTCTCACTTAATTAAATTCTGTGATTCTCCACAGAGCTGAGTTCTGAGATGACCTTGCATGCTCACACACTTTCCTTGGATATAATATCTACTTGTGAGTGCTACTTAGCCTTCCTCAGGGGGATAAAGTCTATGTTTGTCAGAATATTTTAATACTGTGCATTGATAACTGTAAGCCGAGCCCACAAAAACATGTGTTTGTCAGGAAAACAATAACATCCATGTTGACACACGCTACCTTAGAGTAGTTAACCTGAAGGCAGGCTTCCTTTTAAAATATCGGTCACCATTGTTTCAGATGGCATTTATTTCCAGTTGGCAGTCAATTATATTCCTGAGGAAGGAATTGTATTTTAAACCACAGGAATCTGAGATTACTTTGGCTTTTAGAAACCAGGCTGCAGAAATGTAGAGAGAAACATTCTAGCCACGGCCACCCTCAGTACACCTCACAGGATCTAAAGTCAATCCAAGAACATTAAAGTTCTTTTTGTTGAATCCCTATTTTTATTTTTGAGACAGGCTCTTATGAAATCCAAGCTGGTCTTGAACTCTCTATACAGCTGAAGTTGATCTTGAAATTTTGATCCTCCTGCCTCCACCTCCAAGATGCTTGCATTGCATACCACACTTGGGTTTGAGTTACATAGGCACAGAACCCAGGCTTTCAGGCAAGCACTCTACCATCTGAACCACAGCCCTACAAAACACAAGTCTTGATTTTGGTTTTTCCAGATAGATTTTCACTATATCCCAGGCTGTCTTCCAAATTACGATACTCTTGCCCAAGCCGCCCTGAGTGCCGAGACCCAGACATGAACCACTGTGCCTGGATGAATTTTCAGTCTTACAATAACTTCAGGCATTTGGAAAAGGCCTGAAAAATGCAAAAAAAAAAAAAAGTTAATCTAGATCTCACCTAGATTGTCAGAATGTGTACATTTAGCACAGTTACTTTTCAGTCTCTCTCATAGATAGATAGATCATAGATAGTAGATAGTGGTTGATTGATAGATAAATAGATAGATGGTAGATAGATGATAGATACATAGACAGACAGAAAGACAGATAGATGATAGATACATACAAAGATAGACAGACAGACAGACAGACAGACTTTTCTTGAGCCATTTGAGAATACATTGAGGACATAATATATTATCCCCTTACCCTATGGCAACTTTAGTGTTTATTCCTCCCACTCCCATAGCCCAGTCATCATAATCGGGGATTGAGCATCTGTTTGTGTGATCTTCTAGTCTAGAGACACTCTGTACCTTCCCCCAGTTGCCCCAAGAATTTACTTTGCAGTTATCTTTGAAACCTCATGTTAGCTTTTTGATGCCTTACCCTGCTGGTGTGTCAGCTCTTCTGTGGAGCAGAGTCTCCTCTTCCCATAGCAGTGTGTCTCACCTAACTCCGCAATGCTTTAATGCAGCTCCTTACGTTGTGGTGGCCCCCAACCATAGAATTATTTCATTGCTACTTCATGACTCTAATTTTGCTACTGTTGTGAACTGTAAGGTAAGTATCTGCGTTTTCTGATGGTCTAAGGTGACCCCTGCGAAAAGTTCATTCCGCCCCCAAAGGGGTTGTGACCCACAGGGTGAGAACAACCGCTATACAACGTTAGTTTAGGTGTTTTAAATAAACTAGCTGCATCAAGCTGGGATGTGGTGGTGCAAGCCTTTAAGGAGAGTGCATCTCTATGAGTTCGAGGCCAGCCTGGTCTACAGAGTGTGTTCCAGGACAGCCAGAGCCACACAGAGAAACTGTGTCTGCCCGCAACTTGGAACTTGCCTGACTTTTTGTTCTCTAAGATTGGAGAATTAGACGCCATACCCAAACTCCAAGTACCCAGGAAAGATCTTTCCTGCAACACACATTTAATGGCAGCCTTGGTTTCCTCCTCGGGTCACAGGGGTAAGAACTTCCATGTCCTCATTATGTGAATTCCGGAAGACAGTACAATGTTTAGGGGAGGAGGAAATCTCCTCCAGACATCATGCATTTGGAGTCAACTACTAGGGAAGTATAAGGATTAGATCTGGTTTCAGATCAACTTTCCTCTTTCCTACTGCTTTTCTTCCTTCCTTCCTTCCTCTCCTCCTTCCTTCCTTCCTTCATTCCTTCCTTCCTTTCTTTTATTTTTTATTTTTATTTTTTGAGACAGGGTTTCTCTGTGTAGCCATGTCTGTCCTGGACTCACTCTGTAGACCAGGCTGGCCTCGAACTCACAGCGATCCGCCTGCCTCTGCCTCCCCAAGTGCCGGGATTACAGGCGTGCGCCACTGTGCCTGGCTCCCTGCTGCTTTTCTAATCAAGCTAATACTATGTGTCCTCTAGGAATGAAAAAATAGTCACAACATTATCTTTGATTGTTTAAAATTAGGGTATATACTAAATAAGAAGATAGAACGGGGAGGAAGGTATATCCTATTTGTATACAGCAGTAGACATTTTTTATAGTGTGATAGAACTACATAGAATCTTTTTCTACCAGCTCTTATGATATGAAAGTGTGTTGGCAAAATTAAACATCTATGAAGTCTCCTCCCTCTTCTTTTGTTCTCTCTCGGATCCCTCTCTCAATACTCCCTCCCTCCTTTCTCCCCCCCTCCTTTTCTCCGTTCTTCCCGTTTCTCTTTCACAAAATGACATTGCTAGCTTGGGAATTCCACCCTGAGTTGATTAGCCCGGCAAATAAATAAATTCAGCAGCATACAGATACAGGTGGCCACGCCTGAAAGCGCATGTTTGGGTGAGAGGGATGCCATGCACGCTGGCTGGCCCTGTCCCCCAACACTGACCATCCTTCAAGTGTAGCTGACACCATTTTGCCTCAAGCAAGGTCAGAGTACTGGGAAGGGGAACAGAGGGACATTGTCTCCACGTGGTTCTCACGGAGGCACTGGCCGGCAGACTCTGATCTGCAGCTGTGACTCGGCCTCCCATGGTGGTAGCACAGGGCCTCCTCATGCCTCCTCGGGCAGCCATCTGCCCTCACCCATTAGCAGTCTTTCTCCCATGAACCTGACTTTTATTCAATGTCTTATTTGGGCTTTGTGAAAATCCTGAGAGTATGGGAGTGCTAAATTTCTTCTTTGTACAAATTGCCTTTAAGTGAGAAGTTACTTGGCCTGTGGTGAGAATGTTGCCTGTAACCAAAGGCTCAGTTAGAGTCATGATTAATGACAGTCCAGTAAAGTCGGCGTGTGGAGCCAGGGCATCACTCCAGCACCATTCTAAGCAGAAGTGTGGACATATTTATCCAATGCAAAAAAAAAAAATTTTTCTACAAATTAAAAGATTTTGCAGAGATGACATCTTTTTAAAAGCTTCCGGTACTATTAGTCAAAAGAAATGAAAACCAAGCTTTATTATGCCTATGTTGAGAGAAATGGATCAAATTTGAATTTTGGCTTAGTTACACAGTTTGCCCTGTTGGTAAATGAAGTTCTGATGGTTTAAGATTCTAAGCAGTTCTATACATGACCCATTCTTGGGAAAAATAAATATAACCTTAAGTAAAAAGTTATTAATTACCCAAAGATTCCATAAGGGAAAAAGTTTAGGGGGAACTTTTGGTCATTATTTGTTCATTTATTTTTCTTATTGAGTTAATTTAATTATCATTGAGACACAAACATTAGCTTCAGTGCAGGGCTTCTCACATCTGTTAGTAAAGATTTGATTAGGGCTACACAAATGTGCTAGATTAAACTATCTAGTTGGTGAAATTCAAGCCACCTGGATATTTCAGCAACATCAATAAGAATAATTCTCTTTTTCCAAATCAGTAAATCCAAGCTATATTAAAAAGAATTAATTAATGAGTGCCAGATAGGCAAAACAAACATTTGACAATGAGCTAGATTATCAAAGGTTTTGAGGGAGATCCTTCTCAGCTTATGTTTAGATGTCAAATTATATTACCAAAAACTAAACAATCTGTTAAAATGACGTCTTAATGCAATAAAGTCTCTCATGCTGCTTTTAAACTCCTTAAACATTCTTAGTGGGGGGAAAAAAGATTGTCTCCATTTATCAATGATAATCAAATCATAGGACTTTTGCTCCCAGTTTTTGCCTTTGTTATTTCCAAGAGCTGTTGATATCATTTAAATCCTATCAAGAAAGGAGAAGAAACTATCAGGAAGTTGTGTTAAAATATTCTCTGCTATCTCTCGAAATTTGCCTCAGAGAAGGAACATGGTAAAGACAGAAGGACTGGATGGATTGACTTGCACAGAAAAAAAAAAATTCTATAACCAAAGGAACCCAAGAATTGTCAAGTAAAGAAATACTACCTTCCTGTTCTTATTCCGTCCACGGGCACATAGTACGCATCTTAGACGATGCGTACTAATGATCTCTGTCACAGCTACTGAATTTATGACCTGTAGCCGTAGTGGATATGTCTGTGCTCTGATAAGTCTTTATGTTCACAAGGTAGTGGGTTTGTCACACTAACAGTGCCCTAATGATCCTTGGTGAAATCCACATTTCACACGTTAAGGATCAGCCACCTTAGGCCTCCTTTAGGAAGACCACATACTTGCCCAAGGTTAGATAGGCATCAAGTTCAAATGTAAGCAGCTGAGCTGCAGTTGAATCTGGCCCTTCCAACATCCGGGCAAACATTCATCCTGGGGTGAATTAATTATAACGACGTGTGGATGGTTGGCTCCAAGCTCTGCCTTCCTTGTAAAGCACATCCGAAATGCTTCATGCATTTGATGTGGCTGGGACTGGGATGTGTAGCTGGTTCCTGGAATCTCCAGAGAATAAGATGCTTTTCAGGGACCTAAGCAGAATCACAAATAATAATTTTGGGGAAAGAAACACGAACAATCTGACAGCTAAGCAAGCATAAAAATGCTCGACTGCAAAGCCACACATGGCTTGCTTTATTAAAGACCATTTCAGTCCTGGAAAAGTGTGCTTCTATTGAATATTTATAACAAATATGATTGAATAAGGAGAATTTAAAGTGGGGAAAATAACTACTGTGTGTTGTGACTCTAAATTAAATCTTATTTTCATGGTTGACAGTGCTTTGTATTCCTCAGGTTTGCTTTATATAAAGAACCATCCTGGCCCATTCCGTCCTTTATATAAGGAACCACCGTTCCCCGTTCCTGCACTGAGTAACAAGACTTTTCACATTAACACTTCAGTCACCAGCATCCATTTTCTGAAGGCTTTCTCCTTTCACGGAACTCTGTCCATTTGAGAGTGTTGAAGACGGAGTTCCTAAGAATGCTGAGTAGTAGATCTGTGTTCGGTCTGGCCTTTCTCTAAGGCTCCTCATGTGAGGGAGCTTTGTGATCACAGCTCCAAAAACTGACAGTCTAGAAAGACATGATTGATGAGCGGGAATGGGATGTTGGAGTGAAAATTCACCATCATTAACTAGCCAAACCAACGGAATGAAACGGGGTTTCCCAGGGGCAGTAGAGCACATTGTTCTCGGAAATACAGGCCTAGTGTTCAGGATGTGTCTGACGAATGGCGCTTGGGGGAGTGGAAGGAGCCATTGCTTAATCGTTCCCAGCTCACAAAGGTGAAATGACCCCACACTACGCCCCCCCCCCTCTCTCTCTCTCTCTCTCTCTCTCTATATATATATATATATATATATATATATGTCTCTCAGTCTCTTTCTCTTACACGTGCACACACGCGCGCACACACACACACACACACACACACACACACACACACACACACACGTGCACACCCCTTACAGTCCAGATTTGACGTTCTTTTGCTTATTTCTTTCCGTACTGTTGTAGGTTATTTCATCTCGTATGTCATGTATTTTCTGGTCCTAAAATTTATTAGCAAAGTTTCCTTGCTAATAAGTAAAAATAGAGCTCCACTACCATTATTGCTTTCTAAAATAGACAATTTAAGCAAGTTAGAAGTGAATTCAGTAGTATTGTTTGTGACTTTAGCTTCTGTAAACAAAAGGAATACATCTAATGGGGTATAAAACTATGTCTTATGTGAAACCATATATAGGCCCCTTTGAAATCCCTGTAAACAATGTTTTTCATATGTTATATTTGTTCGAATTTAGCCTATATGTAACATAAAGGACATGGAATATCGTTTGTAAAACGAAACAGCTCAAACACTATATATTTTTGAAGCCTGACTTTCTCTCCCCACAAAGTCCGCCAGATTGCCAGAGGTCAGGGATAACAAAAGCATGAATGATTCAGACAAACACCTTTTGAACTTTCCCCGGGAAGACCTGGGCAGTGTGAGAGCTCAGGCCTTCAAGGGAATGTGTGCAGGTGGCTGTTTCTCCAGACATCTTGAAACAGTTTCCGTGCCGAGCAACTCGGAGGCTCTGGTGTCAGAGTGTGGCTTGCCTGAGAGTGAGGGGAGGCGAGCGCGCATGTGGGACAGACATTGGTGCTGACCACCTTAAAGGTCAGCGGAGCAGAAACTCATTATCCTTCTCTCAGAAGCTGACTCAAAAGGTAGAAAAAGCCACCCCAAGTGCATTCTTTTCTTTGTGATTCCTTCACTGTGCAGTATCTGTCTTGGTGTCTACACTAAACTATTAAGAAATGTAGGGCAGTATATAATATTTTATTATGCAAGAAAACAAAGACAAACGGCAAACTATTGATTGTGAGTGGATGATATGACAAATGTAACCTGTAAGATCTAACAAATACCTGGAAAGTTTTAGTAAGTGAAGATCTTGGTTGAGCTGCTTATGAAATAAATAGTCTGAAGTGAGTTTGTGAGATTTTGTAGTTTATAATTTAACATCCTCCTCGTCCCTTGTTTCCTGTTATATTCTTAGTCCCTGCTGCACAATTTTTGTTCTTTGAAGTATCTCAGGCACCCTTACATTCCTTTTTAGAACTAGAAAGAGTCGCACATATAGTGTGAATTTTATACAGTTATGGAAATTTGGAGATGTTATCGCTCACTGATAGGCACAAATTATAAGAAAAGCTGAAGTCATTAGCCAAATAAAGGATTAGAGTTAACAATGGAAGTGAACCCTGAGTATAATTAATGGATTCTCTAATTGCTCTTCCTGTGTTAGTTCATTAAGCCTGACTCTCGGCTGGATATGTGGGCATCTGTCTCCAGCATCTGTCATCTCATGGATTCTGCAGGTTGATGCTGTCGCAGGCCGGGAAGAAGGCTCGGTTTGCTTCCCTTCTCTCTGCCTTTCACTGGGCAATCTGAACACGCTGTCAAAACAAAACCCGCCGTTTCATACATTAATGCAATGAGCAGAGCCACCTTGAGGGAGGTTTAACCAACCTAAGATTTACCTGGGAAGACCTGGAGCCCGGAAGCCTTGACTAACGTCAGCTCCTGGCCACGTGTCATCTTCAGAAGCCCAGCCTTACTGGTAAGAAAGCGGATACGTACATATCTGCTGAGAGAGATGACCAAATACTTTAAGGTCAGCGTGCTGTCTGCACCACTTGACCCTTCCCCAATAAGGAAGGTCTAAATTGTGCTCAGAGAGTAGCAGCAAGGGGAAGATGTTAGTTTGTCTTCCTTTTTGCGGACATTAATTTATCTTTCCTTTTTTTGCGGTAGTCTTCGGTGGCCTAGCGTTCTGGATAACACACGGATAACTAACTGACTGGAGGAGCAGGGAGAGCCAGACAAGCGGAGTCACAGAAGAATCAGGAGGATGACTTCTCACGTAGTCACTGTACCAAGCACTCTACATCTAACATAGAACAGTTGCTCAGGATTTTATTAAGAAATAACAATAACAACATTATGGCTAGCAGAAACCATCCCAGGATGAGTGAGTTCAACACTGGAAGTTGTGTTGGTGGGGCACCATACTGGGATAACTTTTTTTTTTTTCCACATGTTGCTAACAATTTGGATACTCAGTTGAAATTAATCCAGAGAATCAAATTTCAGTGTCACAGAAGCTATGCGACACACTATGTTTTGAAGGAAGAGATAAACATGCTTTTTGTTTAGATCATAAGTGGGGGATGAGAAAAAGACTTGTGAGAGAGCAGGTGATGTTTATCTCCTTATTGAAGTTGAACCACCATGTGGGGGAGATTGGTTGTTAAGCGGCTGAAAAACATCCTTGAACCAATGCTGAGAGGAGGTATAAATGTGAGCCAAAAACAGGAGGCGGGGCCTTTGGAGACTTGGGATGGTTCTGGATGTTCATCGCTCCACTTAGAGATGCTCCTAGAGAGAACCACTTGAGAAAAGGCTTCAGGGCTCCAGGCTCCTGCTAAGGTTCCAGCTTCTGGTTACTCCAGGTTCCAGCAGAAGAAATCCTGCTGATTACGCCAGGAGAATCGTTCCTTGGAACTGATGTCCTTATGGTTTCATTATTGTATTCTTTAATCTCCTTTTCTTATTGTTTAGGTTAGTCAGGGTTATAAGTGAGGTACTCTTGGTTAATTAGTTTGTAATAAAATATATTTGTTAAGAAAATTGAGCCTACAGTGGTTTTGGTTTTTTTTTTGGAGTATGATAGTTCTTTTTAAAAATTAATTTATTCAGATTACATCTAAATTGTTATCCCATTACTTGTATCCTCCTGTTCCTCCCTCCCTTCTGCTTTCACCCTGTTCCCCTCCCCTAGGTCTATGACTGAGGGGGACCTCCTCCCTCCTATATGGTCACAGGCTATCAAGTCTCATCTTGGAAGCCTGTTTATTCTTTCTTTGAGTGCCACCAGGCCTCCCCACCAAGGGGAAGTGGTCAAATATGGGGCACCAGAGTTCATGTCAGAGTCAGTCTCCACTCTCCACATACCTGTGGAGAATGTCCTGTCCATTGGCTAGATCAGAGTAGGGGTTCGATGTTTACTACTTGTATTGTACTTGGTTAGTGCCATAGTTTGAGCAGACCCTCTGGGGCCCAGATCCATCCGTCATGATGTTCTTCTTGTAGGTTTCTAGGACCTACTCTCTGTATCCTTCTATTTCCCCATTCTCCTATATTTTTTTTCTTACCTAGAGTCCCAGTAAGATGTCCTCACATCTATCCTAATCTCCTGCTAAGTGAAGACTTTCATGGGGCATGCTTTTTGGGCTAGTGCCCAATTATAAGTGAGTATATACTATGTGTGGAGGAATGCTGAGTGGATGTAACAACTGTCAGTAAAGCGCTGTTTAGCCAATCAGCTGGGCAGAAGGACAGGAAGTGGAAGGCGGGACTTCCGGGGAGGGAGGAGAGAAAGATGTGAAGTTGGTGGAAGAAAAAGGAGTGTGGAGGAGGACAAGGAGAGAAGTTGCCTAGTACCTCCATAGTGGCAAGTGCTTGGGGTATATGTATGTTAAGAGATTTGGAGTAGTTGTTTATTTTACGGGTAGATTTGTTTTAGTTAGTTTCTGCCCAGCATGTAGTGCCAACTGTTTAAAAGTACTTTTCAGACCTCTTGTCATTATTTAGCCTTTTAAACTCAATTCAGAAACATTTTCTATGTAGGTTTTTTATTTCTTACTTTGTGTGTTAAAAATAGCCTATCTAAGATACAATCTTCCCTTTGCATAAGAATTCCTGTAGAAAGCTATTATGGGTATACCTAAACAAATTAAAACTGACTATGCTTCATCTTATGTCTTTAATAAAATGAAACAATTTTTAATGTATTGTAACAACCATGTGAGTCTTTCTGCTTCTGGGTTAACTCACTCAGTATGATCATTTCTAATTCCATCCATTTGTCCACAAATTTCAGGATTTCCTTGTTTTTATAGCTGAGTAGTATTCCATAGTGTAAATGTACCACAGTTTCTTTATCCATTCGTCAACTGAAGGGCATTTGGGGTGTTTCCAGGTTCTGGCTTATATATGTATACACACACACACACACACACACACACACACACACACACACATATATAATTGTATATATACACATACGTATTTAATGTATCTCTCTATAATCTGTCTATATGTATGTAATGTATATGCATGTATAGTGTGTGTTACTGATATTTTAAAAGTAGTTTGCTTTGTGCCTGCCCATAGCTGTATGTAGAGACTTGATCACGGCCATCACTATTAGTAGTGTTTAGCGTACATGGAATGTTTCTGAGTCCCTGTTGCATGAGTTTGTCGGAAAGGCTCTCACGAATGGAAACTTACTAATTTTCCCAGGCTATACTTCCAACTGGCTGAAGGATGAGGGCACAGCCTAGAGAGTGAGGATTTACCACCAAACTGTCAAGTGACTTAAGTAGGTCTTGTCCTTGTTCCATCTAGGTCTGTCAACAAAAGGAGTGAAATTGTCGACTTACAAACTTTCTACCTAAGTTTGACTCATGTAGATGCTGTGTCTCTTCTTTTATAGAAATGCTCTTTCTCCATAGAGGTGTTAGACTCAAGGAATTTCTCTCTGTGGGTAAACCGCCCTCCTTTCTACGATCTGGGAGTCACAACATTTTCTTACTTCACATTGCTAAAGAAGATAAAAATTTGAGAACATCTGAGTGACTGGTCAACCAGAATACCTCATTTCATCCTCTTGTGAACAAACTACACTCACAGCTTCATTCACCCTCACAATACATATTTAAACGCTCTCTATGGGCTTGTCAGTATAAAGAAGCTACAGTAGTGGGCAGGAGAGAGCAGTCCTTGGAACTTGTGAGGAGTAAGGCAAGTCTCACAGTAGCCCCAGCTGAAAGGATAGCATCTCCTCTGTCCTGTGTGTGTGTGGGGGGATGTGGATATAATCTACTAGACAGTAGACTGTCAGGATAGAACTGAGATCTTGGGAGAGTGAAGACGCTGGGGTTTGTATTAGGTGCCTTCAGGGACTCAGGGTTAGGTAGGTTACCTATACACCGTGCTCATATAGCAGCGCCACAAATAGGAAACAAGATTTTGTTATGAAGTTTAGGATGGGCTGAAACTTACTATCCTGCCACACCATCCCCAAACCTATAATTGCAGGTGCGTGATGCCATGCCTGGGAAAGAAACGTGATTTTCAGTTAAAAAATCTCACTCTAGAGAAAACTCTTAAGTCTAAATGGCTTTACTGGTGAGTTATATACTAAGAAGAAAAGACCATTCCACACAGAACTTCCCCTAAAATTAAAAATGAAGGACTGCTCCTCTTGCGTCACTTTAAGAGACAAAGCGAAGTAAAGATATCAAGTAAAGGAGAACTGTAGAACAACATCGCCTTGTGAACCAAGAATTGCATGTTTTAAACCAAGTTCCAGCCGACGGAACCAGATACTTCATGAGCAAACGCAGTCCAGACCGTTCTGTGTAACAGATCTAACAGTAGAGCGACAAACACCCTTCATCCTGGGGCTTGGCAGAGATGACCACTCTGTGGTCAAGAAAACCTACAGAATGATCACAGCCCAGGAAGAAAAACCATGGGGCAACCCTGCGCCCACACACTCCTACTGAAAACTCTCAGGAATCTAGAAACACAGGAGTTTCCAGACGCTAATAAATACACTGGGCAGATGCTGAGAGCTTTTGAAGACAGAACATCTACTCCCCACTTCTGTTCAGCTTCTACCAGGAATTCTAACAGTTGTCAGTCTAAATAAAAGCCATCCAGGGAGAATCTGAGTAAATCTACCAAAATGCTACTAGAACCAACAAACTGAACCTAGTAAGTTTTCAGATTACAAGCTCAGTAGGTGAAAATCAATATACACACAGAGTAGCCATCAAGCAGGCAGGGTGGGAATTATCAAAATGTATATAATAGTAGTATATAGCATGAACTACTTAGAGATAGATATTACTGAAAAATCTATCCCGGGAGAGAACCTTGATTACATATGGGTAGGAAGACACTGAAAACTACAAAAATATTGCTTACAAGTATTTAAGCAAGCTTAAGTAGACAGACACCTTTTGTTCATTAGTCAATCAGTTGTCAATAACTAATTATATATTACTTGTTTCGTTGGTTGGTCTGTACATTTAATGCAAATACTAATTATAAATTCAGCAGGGGTGGGGCCTTGTGAGCTCCTCCTCAGTCATGTGGAAGCTTGTGAGGTCCTGTTCAGGTAGCCACAGCTGCTATGGATTTATGAGTGGAACTCCCATGCCACACCCTGAAGACAGCTCTTCACAGCATCCCTCTGCATCCTCCAGCTCTTACATTCTGGCTCTCCCTTCCCTGCCTTGGTTTGGGGATTGTTATAGGCATCCCATGTCGGACTGAGCACTCACTGTCCCTTATTCCCAGCACTCTGGCCTGCTATGAATTTCTGTATTAAATAGTTCCCACTGCTAGACAAAGTAGTCAGTGGAACAGCATGGAGTCCATGCATAGACGGACAACTGATCAGCAGCTCGATGACATACAGAAAACCACTCTTTACACAACAAATTGGATACACATTTTCAGGCATGCATAAATAAAATCTAAAGCTGCGAGTCTTTGAGAAGCCTGGTATCGTGGTACACACCTGGAATTCTAGCACTTGGGATGTTGTGGCAGGAGGACCTTCGGGAAGGCTAGCCTACACAGTGTCTCCTGGTCACAAACAACAGATCTTTGAGAATAAAAAAATATAAGAAAAAACTTTGTAACTTTGGGTTAGGCAAACAGTACTTAAATATGGTTCGAACCTGTAGTCCTTAAAGGAGCCAGGAGATATACCTCATATTATCAGCGTTTAAAGCTCCTGCCATTCAAAAGACACTCCTCCAAAAGTGAACAGACTTCTACAGCCTGAACAAAGAGTAATTTCATATTCCATATCTAGGCAAGTGCTATGGGTAAGATATATAAGGAATTTTCAAATATCAATACTAAGAAAACAAAAAATAAACAAAGGATTAGAAAAGATGTTGGAAAAAAGATGAAATGTTGAAAAATACATTGGTAAATAGGCATAAAATAAGAGGCTGACATCATCAGCCAAGTGCACATTAACTTGGGCATGAGACACTAGTATACACCTTTGAGAGTGACTACATTAAAAGGCTGACTCTACCGAGCGTTAGTGTGGAAGTGGAGGAATTGCTGTGAATACAAAACAGTAGAGAGACTTTGAAGTCCACCAGTCCTTGGAACTGTCATGTATCTACTTATTCTGTGATTTAGCCATTCCATCACTAGGTACATAAGGAAAGTGAAAGGTGTACGTGGCGCATTCTGGGCATATGTATTTATAAAAAGTAAAGACTTACAAACAACTCAAACCTCCATCAACATAATTGTGGCACCTCTACGCCCAAAATATTTACTATAAAGGGAGTGAACCACAGACACAGCTGAGTTAAGGAAGACTGTCACTAAAACTCCTTCCCTGGGGGGGGGAGATGGAGACAACGTTTAACTCCCTCCTCTTAAGGTCCTAAGCAAAACGATTCCACTGAGTTCATCCTGGGGAATGAACGAGTGTATTGGGCTAACTTACAGAGCGTGGGTGAGTACGGGTGCCCCTAAAGGACACACGCTGGAAAGTTTATTCCCAGCATGGATGATGGCTTCCTCATAGCTGCATAGATGGAACCCCCTTTCCCGACTCTCCCCCAGCACATATGCCCTAGTTCCTCCCTAAGATGATGAGGCAGAAGAGTGGCTGCAACTGCAGGTGAGGGTCCAGTGACTGCCCTACCCTCTCCTATGAGGGAATGTCAACAGTCAATAACCGTAGCTGTGTCAATGCTTTGTAAGAACCGACCTGATGAAGATGGCGGCGTTTTACAATGAAAACAATAAAGCCAAGTACTGAGCTCTGTGAGTCTGCTAAAATGAACTTTCCAAAGCAGTACCCTAGACGGCCATGAATCCTTGGGCCCCTTGAGGATGAGAAGTGAACAAGTCAGAGGAATACTTTGGGGGAGGTGTACTGTTTTATCAGTTTGATTGTGTTGATCCTGTAGGTCAAATGTTTCTTGACTGTGGGCCTGGAATGAGTACAGTGCATTGTATGCCACGTACTAGCTGCTTTCCTACTTCTGTGATTAAAAACGGCCTGGCCAAAATCCAGAGGAAAGGGTTTATTTTGGTTTCTGGTTCCAGAGGGAGAGTCCATGATGATGGGGGAAGCATGGCAGCAGGTGGCTGGGACAGAAGCCGAGACAGCACATCTCAGCCACACACAGGAAGGAGAGAGCAAAGTGGGCGGAGCTGGGGCAAGGCTGTGAACCCTGAAAGGCCACCCTCCGTGATGCACTTCCTCCATCAAGTGCCTCCATTAAAGTGCCATGACCTTCTCCGAAAGTGCCACCAGCTGGAAACCTGTGCCACCAATGCAGGCAATGTTTCACTCAAACCACCACGGCCAGGGCAGGATTTTCTGAAAGAAATGAAGCAACAGCCGGGGGAATATATTTGGGATAAATACAGTAATATGATCTATAATGTTGCGTATTACAACTATATGGTAATCATACGACATTCATTTAAATAGATATAGAAACATTAAAAGTTTAATAGATAAATCACTGCAGACACACACAAAGAAAAATTTAAAATAGAGACAGTTGTTTTAAATGAGAAAGTGGGCAGATCCGGGAGGAGTTGGAGGAAGAGGTGAATGTGATCAAAATGCGTTGTATGACATTCTCAAAGTGCTAATTATTTTTTAAAAATAGAAAAATGTCCTATTTCATCAAAAATTAATAAATGAAAATGAAAATAAAGTTATTGTTTTTTGTGACGTGTGTCTGGGTCCCACTCTGTTGTTGGGGGTGCCCAGGCTGATGTTGAACCCTGGCACAGATGATCTTGTTGCTGTCTTTTGAGGAGCTGGTGCCACCTCACTGAGCCAGGGGCATCAAGTTTTCTTTTACAATTTAGGAAGTGTTTTTAAAGGACAACCCCCACAAAAAAAACTAAAAAAAAACCCCACAATACTTATTAAGGTATATGATGATGATATGTGATAAGGTAATGACTCTGGATACTTTGCTTACAATTCCTTGTAAATTTATATCATTCTTTGGATGACATTAGGCTCTATGGATTGTAGATATACAACCTCAGCCAGGAAAATTAGCTGGAGAACTGCTTCATGTTCTGGTCATCTTTTGCTTCATTTCTTGCTCTGGGAATGGAACCCAGGCCTTGCATGTGCTAGGCACGTGCTCTGTCACTGAGCTCCATCCCTCGTCTTTTGATCCTGAAAAATCTGCTACAAGCTGAGGACCAATGTTCTAGAAATGTGAGCCTCCACTTCACGCACAGATAGCACTGTGATAACATTTATAATATGAACTCACAAGGAACAATCTTAAACGTAATTGGTAGGAATTCTGTTATTATATTAATTTCTAGAAAATTACATATGGTTATATAAATTCAATTTTCACAGCTTGTATAAGATAATGTAACATTAAAATAAAAACAGAGTGCCCTGCTTGTTCTTTATGCACCAGGCCCTGGGATGTATCCCTAAGGACCTTCAATAATAAGAGTGTCCCAGGGTCTCACCCATTTCCAATTCAAGGGACAAATAAACTTAGAGGAAATATCATAACTCAGATAAAAATAAAGTCTAGCATTTCTTAGAGTCCTAGTGATATGCCTGGTTCTTCAGACACGGGGATGGTACACGGGCCTAGGTTAGCATGAAGACCCCAAGAGAGTGGGCATGGCTGGTGGGAAGGTGCAAGGCTCCTCTGGAGGTGTCCAGAGATTACATGGTGCATAACCTGGTTTTTGGCTCTGAAGGCTGCAGAGTTTCTAGTTGCTTGGGAAGACAGGCCCAGACAGGTCCACAGATCTGCTCCCCTGGGGTGTGTGTGGTGCTAATGCTAGGTACGCTGTGCCCTCAGGACACAAACGTCTGATGTCTGCACTTCCTGGCATCTCCATCCTGCCCTTTTAATACTGCTGGCTCTAGGGGAAGTGGACCACCCCACATTCTCACGGGAAAAGTGTTTTAGGTGCCTTTAGCTTTGAGCCAACACTGTGTTCTGTGGAGGCCTGGAAAGGGACATCTATTTGGGGGCACCCAGTTAAAACGCGATCATGCGCCAATGGCTCTTTGTACAATATAAAAGAAAATTATCAAACACGGGTAGGCAAGTACCAACTTGTGAAGACGGTTTCTATAGAGATGTGTGATGTCTCAGCAGCATATTCCTGGGAATTATGTGTTTGTTTCCATGATCGCATATCTACCAGGTTTGATGGAGGTGATCATGTGGACATGTGTGATTCCTCTGAAGGGGTAATGCCAACTCATTCACATTTTCATCTCCAGAAATGTGGAGCAAATGGTGTCTGTGGATGTGCAAGTGAGTTCTGCCACGGAGTGTCATAGTTGGCAGTACTTACTGAGTGTGCATCTGAAGGAGAGGCTGTTTGTGGCTATCCTGGCTGCTGCTTCGACAAGGGCTTTGATGGGCAGTTTCAAGAGGGACTTGATCCAGTTGGAAAGTCCCCCCCACCCCACCCCCGGTTCTGGGGAAGGGGTTAATAAGATGCCACACTTGAGCTTGTCACCTCTTCAGGAAAACTGGCCTATTTTTCTGAGTCCAGAGATGCAGGGTTACGGTGGAAGTACAGTGGAATGCTTTTGGCTCTACTGTTTTGCTCTGAAGCTGTTGGAGGGGTTTCTATATTGTATAAACAACTAACACTGCAGAGCTCTGCTCCAGGCTAAGGGCCTACGCGTCACTGGCTTGGGTTCTGGGGACTTTAGTACTAACTGGCATTGCCCTGAGGGCTCTGAAAATGGGACTAGGCACATTAGAGGAAGATGACACAGCTGAGGGTCACAGAGGGCCTCTGGGCTCATCTCTACCCAGGATGGAGCCATCACACAGGACATTTTCCATGTTAGCCAAGGGTGGCATTTCCATTCAGAGGGCAGAGCTGGTCAGAGTGGCACCCAGTGCTGTAGAATATGAGAGTAAAAACACCATGTCCCTGTATTGTCCCCTGTCAAGAGGCCTGATGTTGGAGCTGTCATGAGAGTCCTGCTCTCCCTGGACCACAGACCACTAGCTGCTTCCAGTATTCCACCCCTCCCCCAGGAATTTGAACTTTGAGAAGAGAGACAAACAGCTGCAGCTGGCTGTAATCCAGTCCTCACAAAAACTGCCTAAATCTGACCACAGGACTGGGAGAGGACCTGACATCCAGACTCCAAGTCACAGGCTCCTTTCCAACAGCCTCCCAGTAAGTTCCCTTTAGTGGCGGTTTCACAGCACACGCACGGCCCAGGTAACTGCCGAAACATGTTCACTGACACGCTCGTTCTGCTTTTGTGTGTGTGTGTGTGTGTGTTTGTGTGTGTGTGTGTGTCTGTATTCGCATGTTTGTGTAGGTCAGGGTCATTCTCAAACGTAACTCCTCAGGAGCCATGCACCTTGTTTCTGAGACAGCATCTCTTAGTGGCACTGATTAGGGTTAGCTGCTCTGCCAGTGAGCCCAAGGGATCCACCTCTCTCTGCTGGGATTATGAATCTGTGTCGCCACTCCTGGCTTTTATTTTATTTTTATTTTTATTTATTTGTTTATTTTTTTGATGTGGGTTCTGGGACCAAATTCGGGTTCTCGTGTTTACATAGTAAGCAATTTACAGACTGCGCATCTCCCAGCCACGCCTCCCCGCTTCTCATATTGCCCAGTCCCTGAACTAACCCTCTTTCCGCCACAAGATTTCCAAAATTTGCTGTTACAGTAAAATGTATCAATCCAGCCAAAGATGGCTAATAACTGACAGAGTCTGAAATGTACTTTAAAGCTGCTAGCACTACGCTGGGCAGAATCTAAACTGATACAAATCTACTCCTAAACTAACATAAACAAACTACTCTAAACCTCATAACATACATGTACTCCAAGCACTTGCCGCTATAGTGATCCTCCGGGCATTTCTCTCCCTATCCTCCTCCTCTCTCAACTCTCAATTTTGGCTCCACCCCCTCTCCAGGAAGTCCCGCCTTCCACTTCCTGTTTTTCTGCCCAGCTTATTGGCTAAACCGCGCTTTATTGACAGTTGCTACATCCACTCAAGACATTCCTCCACAATTCCTGCGCTCCCATTTGGATCCAAAAGCAACCCTTGTTCTGCCTCTTCCTTCCCACGGCCTGTGAGCAACCAGCTTTCCTTTACATTGTGTCTGGCCAGTGTTTGGGGTGTTGACTCTGAGTCCTTGAGAGTAGCAACAAGCTCTTTGGAAATCTCGGGGCCTCAATAAACTCTGTACGTTGTCTTCCCCACGACAGATTTTCCCGGAGGCCCACCGGGGAGGACTGATGAGTGAGCTGAGCACATAAGCCAGCATTTCATGCCCTTGGGCCTCTTTGCTAACTGCATCTGTGTGATGGTTCTGTCACATCTTCTCTGCTGTGAGGATGACGGAGCGTTTCCTGGAGGCTGGATGCGTTGGAGAGCTCACCCTAGTAGCAGTACTCTGACCTGCTTGGACTACTTTCCTTGAGGTAGGATTTCACTCTACAGACAAGGCTGACTTTGAACTCACTCTACAAGGCCAGGATGTCTCAAACTCTTTATCCTTCTGCCTCGGGCTCCAAAGTGCTTAAGTTATGGATGTGTGACACTTTACTGGCTATGTTTTGTGCATATGTGTATGCATGCATATACATACGCATATGTTGCGGCCAGAGGCCAACATCAGATGTTTTCTTCTATAGCTTTCCACTTTTTATTATTTATTTATTTACTGCATCTCGGTGAACTCAGAATCCGACAATTCAGCATGACTGGTTGGAAAGCAAGCCCAAGGGATATGCCTGTTTTTGTCTCCCTGTGCTGAGATCCTAGGGGTATGCCACTGTCCCCAGCTTTTTATGTAGACGGACACTGGGGATCTGCACTTCTGTTCTTATGATTGTGTGTGTGTGTGAGCCATCTTCTTGTCCTCTGCTTTGATTTTTTTAAAAAAAAGGAGGTTAAATCATTATGGCATCAGGTGTGTGCCTTGCCTGTGGCTCTGGTGGGAAGCTACTTGAGTAAAATGTCTTCCTCAGTGGCGGCCAAACCCAGGCGGTCTCCTAATGCACCCACCGCACACTCAGAGGAACAGGAGAAGGCCCAGGGACCCCCAAATGCTACTACCCCATCTGCCTCCTGAGCAGGGTGAGTCAGTGTGAACACAGGGACGCTTTGGGTAGTAGTGCTGTGGGGCTGGTGACCAAGAGAGAGCGTTCCCTGCTTGCCATGTGAATATAGATGTGGCAGGCTGATGAGTCAAACTGGGCATCACCTCTATTCTTATAGGATGTCCTAGCGTCTATGGCATCTTCAAAGTGTCCTATGTCCCAAGGAAGAGACTCATAGTATCTAATTTAGGGTCTTCTAGGCTGTTGAAACTCTTTCTACTTATACTGATGGCTGAAATGCATTGTCTACCTCTTTGACATGACTGCTAACAGGGAGTAGAATGCTTGGCATCTTTGGGGACAGGTTAGGAGTCTTGAACACACTCATTCCGCACTGTGCCCTCTCTGTCACAGAATACCGTATTTGGAAAGAAACCTAAAAAAAAATTCTTAAAAGTGTCAGAAACTATTTTCGTGGGCAGATGCCTTTATGAAAAATTGCAAACGTCATTTCCTTTCACGGGCACCTCATTGTGGGGCTAACTGCTTGTCTGTGTGTGGTAAGAAAAACCTGTGTGGTAAAGAGCAGCATAGCTGTCTTTTCTGTCACTTACGGAAGAATGTGATGCGACACAGAGATGCTCAGACACTCGACTGATACAAAGAAACTTGACCTCAAGGCTACAGGTTCAACTCCCCACAAAAACTCAGGCTTAAGATGGCGTTGAGACCCTCCACTTTACACACAGTCTTAAATGAGCACTCACCTTACTCACTGGGCCAATTATAAACTCGGGTTGAGCTGATGGAACTTTGGGTCAAGGAGGGACAGCCACACCCTCCGATCTGTACTCACATCTCTGTCACTCTTTTGCTTCATGTCATATTTTTTGAAATATTGTTTCATTATCCCAGGCTAGCCCCAAACTCATGACAGTCCTCCTTCTGAGTCTTAGGACTACAGGTGATATCCCTCATGCCTAGATGTTAGTCATTCTAGAATCTGTTCATCTTCTAGTGTCCCCAGATCAGTGAAGGCCTTGCCTGCACCCCGCCACACCCACCTCTCACTCAACTTTCACCTGGTCAACCCCAAGACCTCACTTAATCTCCTCTAATTTTTACTTCAGTCTTTAGTCTGGGGCCGAAGATTCTTACTGCTCTCCTTATTATTTCCTCTTGCCTCCCAAATGTGTTGAGACCCTGGTAAGGCAGAACACACATTCCATTCTGGGACCACAGAGACCTTCCGCTTTGCCTCGGCCTTCCACGGAGTCACCTGGCTTCCCCATTCTTAATCTTCTGTCTCACCTTAAATACTTGAGATTACTTTATCAACATTTGAATAGTAACATTTTTCTACAGAGGCTCAGAAAGAATACTGTTGACTTTTCATGGCTCCACAGCTGCAGCAGAAGGCAACCATACACAACATGTATACAAAGAACACAGAATATGTGTTTCTTTAGTAGAAGAGATAGTGGGCCATACTGAGTCCATGAGCTGTGTTTTAGCCAGTGTTAAGCCTTAGAGCATTCTGTCTTTTTGTGGTATAATTTTGGTAATCATGAGCTATTGCATGGCTATTTGCACCTGAGACTTCTTGTCCGTGGTGATAAGAAACAAACCTGCTTTGCAGCACCCTTCAGGGACAATAGTCAAAAATGCAACAGCGACTCAAGCCACACCATTCCCGCAGTCAGACCACACCTCCAGTGTCTTTAGCTTGAGCAACGGGGGAGGGGCCTTTTCAGTCGACAATAATCCAACTGAGTAAGGGACACAGAGCAGCTATGTGTATCATGTATCTGGGCACCATGTAAAGCCCCAAAGCCCCAAAGCAAAGCCAACGCTGAGAAGGCAAGGGGAAACAATTGTGCTGTGGATACATCGTCCACGCCCACATGTTTATTAATCTTTTTTTTTTTAATCCTCTCATATGTACATCCAGACCACAATTTCTCCTCAATTTCTCCTTCTTCCCCTCCCTTCCCCAGCCTCTCTTCCCTTACCTCACCTCTCCCCCAGATCCCTCTTCCCTCCCCTCAGAAAAGAGCAGGACTCCCAGGGACATCAGCCAAACATAACCTAAGAAGCTACAATAAGACCAAGCACATCCCATCCCATCAAGGCTGGACAAAAGCAACCAGTAGTGGGGAAAAATGGTACTGTTGCTCATTAGTAAGCAACCAAAATGGAGTGCTTTCCTGCTTTTATTTTTTTTCCATTGCTGAGAACAGAGCGCAGGGCCTCGCTCATGCTGGCTAAGTACTCCACCCTGAGCTGTCCATGTAGCCCTAGAGAGCTCCTGCTGACCACAGTCCAAGGCATCATAAAGAAGGGGTGCTCTGCTAAGACCGCTTTTGCAATAGGTATCTTGTGTGGAAATAAGGCTTCTGGTGCCTCTCCAAAAATAGCAGATGGCAAATAAGCACCTGGAGAGATGCTCAGTGTCATAGGTCACTTGGGAGTTATATGTGGCGATATCACTGAGAGGCTGTGTCACCAAGATGCTGGCAACATCAGGTACTGGTGAGTGTGTGGAGCCACAAGAGCTATCCATTGTGGCTGATGGGGATGGCCCTGGTGGGGAAGGGAGGTTGGCAGCTCGTTATGAAGCTAAGCATGCTCTCACCCTGTAATCTGGCATTACTGCTCCTTGATATTTACCCACATTCATAGCTGCCAAAATATGGGGAAAACTATCATATTCTGGCATCCTACTTCCACTCTGTTGCTGTGACAAAGCACTCTGGGCAAAAGCAACTTGAGGAGGGATGGAGGGTTAGGGTATATTTAGCTCACAGTTCCAAAACACAGACCACTAACGAGGGAAGTCAGGTCAGGAAATCAAGGAAGGCACCGTGCAGAAGTGCTGTGTCCTGACTTACTTGCAGGGTTATTGCCCATGACCTCCTGCATAGGGATGGTGCTCCCCACAGTGGGTAGCCATTCCCATACCAGCCATTAATCAAGACAATCCCTTATAGACATGGCCACAGGAAAATCTGAAATGTGCAGTCCTTGTAATGAGACTCTGCCAGATGGATCTAGGCTACGTCAGGATAACAGGTGAAGTTGACGAGGACACCTCAGGTGAATAAATAATCCATGGTACACCTAGACAACAGGATGTACACATCACCTTAAGTACACATTACCACCTAAAAGAAGCTACTCTCAAGCTTGGCCTGGTGGCGCACACCTTGATCCCAGAACTCAGTAGTCAGGCACAGGATGGAACTAGAAAAGATCATCCTGAGGGAGGCAACCCAGATCCAGGGGGGTGGGCAGGGAGGTGAGAGGGCTGGGAGAGAGAAGGGAAACTGAGGGTGGAGAGCCTCTCTGGGACAAGCTGGAACCACCACAGGGTAGGCTTCTGGGAGGATATGGGGGTGACTCTAGCTGAGACTGCTAATAGCAGCAGGGGACATGAAGACTAAAGTGGCCACCTCCTAGCCAGACAGGACTTCCAGTAGAGGGAGGGGGACACCAAAACCTTTGACCCCAAATTTACCCTACCTACAAGGTGTGTGCAGAGATAAAGATGGAGCAGAGATTAAGGTAATGACTGGCCCAACCCGAGACCCACCCCATAGGAGAGAGCCAACCCCTGACACTATTAATGATACTCTGCCGTGCTTGCAGACAGGAGCCTAGCATAGCCGTCCCTGAGAGGCTCCACTCAGCAGCGAATCAAAACAGATTCTGAGACCCACAGCCAAACATTAGGCAAGTTTTGTGGAATAATGAGGAGGAAGGATAGAAGGACCTAGAAGGGACAAGAGTGCCACAAGAAGACCAACAGAGGTAACCAACTTACACCCCTGTTTGCTTACAGAGACTTAAGCACCAACCAGGCAGAATGCATGGGCTGGACCTAGGCCCCTGACACATATATATCTGATAGGCATCTTGGTTTTCATGTGAGTCCCCTGTCAAGTGGAGCAGGAGATGTCTCCAACATGGACTCTGTCGTCTGCTTTGGGATCACTTTCTTCCAGCTGGGCTGCCTTGTCTAGCCTCAGTGGAAGAGGATACGCTTTGTCCTGATGCGACTTGATGTGCTGGGGTGGACTGGCATAGGGGAGGGGTCTCCCCTTTTCTGAGGAGAAGCGGGGAGAAGGTATCCTCACTTTGCATGTATAGCTCTCCCTGGCACACAGAAGCAACTCAAGTATTTATTGATTAAATTTATTGCAACTTTCTATACGTCACCCTGGCAGTCATTGCTTGACTTCCTAATCTGAAAAAGAAATCTCAGTAGGTGTGCCCCACCCTGTAGCCGCTTGCTCCGAAGGCTGAGTCACAGGTGACCAAGAGTGAACTGCGCTTCATGTATTCCACATCAAGCCAAACAGTCATAACGTACAGAACCTCACATGCTCCCTCGCGAAGACGTACTTTTCAAGGATTAGCTTGTGAGAGTGAGATAATCCTCCTGGGTTGGATAAATAGATCTTATAGAAATTCCTGGGGCACGTTCTACATAAGGCCTTTCACTCAAATTAAATTAGCAACGAAATGAGCTTTTCTTAGAGTAAATTAAAGTTGGTTTTCCTTAACAAGCTGTTTAAAACTATCACAATCTGATAGGCAGAGTCTTCCTGCGGGCACACAGACGTCTCCACCCCATCACACAGAGCAGCAGGGCTCGTACTCCAAGGAGAAGAGAGAGAGGGAGAGGACGTGGAGCGAGAAGAGAGAAACGATGGGAGAGGAGAGGAAAAAAATAGGGAGGGGAAGGAGAGGAAGGGGGAGGAGAGGGACAGAGCGCAGGCTTGCAGCTCTAAAAGCACACTGGCCATCTTTGCGAGGGAAGGCAGATTTGTCAACATTTCCAGCTTACCGGAAGACTCCCAACGACTCTGGGAGACTTCAGGTTGGAGTTGGTAACTGTCAACCTGAAGCACACGTAAGGAACTTGAACGAATTGAAAAACCAGCTCATTAACTGCCTTCCCACCCTGAGCAAACCAAAGCTGAGATTTTGATTATGTCACAGACTCACAGGACTTGTCAGTAGCTGCCACCAGGGCAGTGACCTCACCACAGACACATTCACAGAGTACACACAAGACTAAATCTTGCTTCTCACCTACGAAAATGTTGGTCCAGATGATGTACGCCTAAGCACTCCCCCTCCACCCCCCCACCTCTCCCTTAGGTGCACAACCACGTCTGTTCTGGACTGAATCACACCGCTGTGCAAATATTTTACTTTCATATATCATCTGTAGCAAGTGTAATACTGAGATTTAAAGGTAAATAACTAGAGAAATTGCAGTTGTGTTATCAGACTGACAATCCTATCACTGCAAATCAAATTTTTGCCATGTACAGCTAAAAGCAAATAGTGGTTTTAGTTGCATATCCCATTTTGTGGGCTCTTCCAACAGTATATAGACAAGGCTGAGGTTTTAGTCAACAAATAATCAAATGAAAACATACTTCATAGGGGTTATTCTCAGATAAAGGCCTGGGCTTTTTCTCTTAGAACCCTATGTTTTATTCACCCCAGAAGGCTTCAGAATTACACTAGAGGAAATTAACTTTCTAGACATGATTGAGAATAGGGAGAGGCAACCCAAATGGGCATTTTAAGGTATAATTATCCTGTAAAGGGAGCTAGTGTTACTGGCCATGTCTTTGTAGGTATTGCCACTAATGTGTTCGGAACTAAGGCAGCCTCTTCGGTGAAAGGAAGGAGGTGGAGCTCAGAGGGGGCAAATCAGGGTCACAAGTTACTTGCTCACTCATCAATCACTTGAAGGCAACCTTGTGCCCAAGCTCTGTGCTAGGATTTGGGCTTAGGGCACCCATCACCCACTTAGGTATGAGAACACTGAAACCAGAGCACCACTCGACAGCACACAGCAAGAGCATCGCTCTCTCTCTCACCTGGGAGAAGGGCTCAGGTCCCTGCAGAGCCCCAAGTCAATCCAGAGCCATGCTAGAAATCCCCACAGGGACTTGGGCAATACCATAAACTACAGCCACATCTAGGGTCACATGGGGGTGGGGTGGGGTGGGAGAAGCAGGAGAGAGCTTGGGAACCTGTTGACGGAGGCAGTAGCTTTACTGTGTATGCCCAGCCCAGAGCAGCGGTCAAGTCTGTGAGAATGTGATAAGCCAAGTGGCTCACTCAGTCCTAGGCCAAGCGCTTCCTATGGAGCCGAGGATAGCGATGCTGCATGTGATGGCACAAGAGGAGGCCAGGTATGGCCAGCAGAAGTGTGACAGGTGGAAACTGGGAAGCAGGGAAAACAGGCCTCCACTGGGGCAAAGCAGCTGTTCAAGCTCGTGTAGTCAAGAACAGCGCCTTCAGAAGCCTGGAGGGAGCAAAGTATTTGATGTCCCCATTGTCTCTTCTCATATCCAAGTGAAGATTAAGCGCGCATGGTTTTATCCAGCTCAAGCATGGACTCAGAACGTAGCCAGGTCTCCAGGCTGAAAGGGCCCTTGGCACATCTAAAAGGAGCAAAAGAAACAGCGGGAAAGTTACCCAGAGTTCCTTCTGGCCAATCACACCCAAACTCGTTCTGTTCTCTCTCTTCCCTCCCCTTCTACTCTTCCTTCCGCCCCGCCCCATCTGATCCTGGTTATCCCGTGCCAGCCCCTCCCCCACTCTCCCCTCCTCCTCTCGCCTTACCCATTCCATCTCGCGCTATTTCATTCCCCACCCCACCTCCTCCTCCCTCATCACACCCCTCCCCGTTCGCCTCTCAGACCACCCCATTTTTCTCTTCCTCTCCTACCCGCTCCCTCCCACCTCGTTCCTGCTGAGGAGTTACGGTACCTGCCCGAATCCTGACTGAGTAGAGAGGGCGTATGGATGAGGTCATGGCTCCCACTGCCTAGCAGAATGGAGTGTTGGGGATGAGAGGGTTTTTCTTGTGTTTTTGTGTTCTTGAAGGAAAGAATTCAGCTGAGGGACACAGAGCAGGCAGAGCCCTATTTAAGAAAGGATAGTATAGTCCGGAGAGAGATTGGACTGGCCTGATGTCGTTCTTCGCCTTGGGCGCCACCTTCATTTTACCTTGCTTTACTATGCTCAGGTCAGGGTGTCCCTGGCTTCCTTTCCTTCTCTGTGTACCAGGATGTTGCCTGATGGCATGTGTGGCCATTGGGAAATGCTTTTGTGTCTTAATTTCTGATGCCAGAGGAGACACTGCAGCTTCAAGGATATTCATCTATAAAGGGGCATCTTACCCATTAGAAGGCATTGCTACTAGGTTATAGCCACAGCACCGTGGGTTGGCTCACACCTTACTCCATGCCCTCCTGGTCAGAATGCACGTGACCACAAAACAGGCGAATCTCCATGATACCGTCCTCACACTTGTTCATGTCTGCTTAGATACCAAATCTAACTGGGATACATTCACTACAAATGGCAGCATCTGAGTCTTGGTATATGATGGTCTGTCTCCCATGACAATATGTGAAAAATACCAGAGACGTTTCCTAGCCTCCATTGGAAAGAGCTAAGCTGAGACTCACCCAGGCCTCATAAGTCAGCCTCAACCATCCTAGACTTTTCAACTTGTGAGTTGAAGGGACCACAGAAAACTCTCTGTGAAAGGAGTCAGTGGACGCACAGTGTAGGTTCTCACTGTGGTGGCTGCAGGCACGCTGAGGACTGGCAGCATTGCGTCTAACTGACTCAGCTCTGTGACACTTGCTAGCAATTGTGTGTTTAATTGATTTGGAGAACTTTCTTCATTTTTGTTTGTTTGTTTGTTAAGTGACATTCATCTTATTTCATTTCTTTTTCTGCTTGTTTGTGAGGAACTGGGGATTGACCCTGGGGCCTGAGTTAATGCTAGTAAACCACATCCAAGCCAATAGTATCTTTAAATTAGCAACTTTGTAGAAATATAATTGGCCTAAATACATTGTGTACATTTAAAGCATTCATTGTGACAGCTAGACATACATAAGCCATGTAATTGCCACAGTTAAGATAGGCCAGACAATGTGACTGTTTTTGTATCTTTAACACCTCCCATCCACTCCCAAAGCTCCCATCCACTGGTGTATTCTCTAATAGATTAGTTGCACTTTCTTAACTTACACATTACACTCTACAGCAAATTGGACTGTTTGTGTCCCCTTCAGACTCACAAGCTGAGAAGTGGGATCTGAGTGTGACAGCATTAGGAGGCAGAGTCTTTAGTGGCTGAGATCCTGAGGCTAGAGCACCCCAGCCCCTCTTAGCACCCTCATAACATGGATCCCAGGCAGCGCTTCTCTCTCCCTACACCTGTGTTGGCTCATAAGGAAGATGGTTACCCATGCGAGAGCCCTACAGGACACCAAATCTTCCTTGTAGTGCCTTGATCTTAGACTCCCCGCCGTCAGATTTATGAGAAACAAACAAATACCCCCATTTGTGGTATTCTGCTGTTAACATCCCGAGCTGACTAAGGCCTCCATTGTGTCTCAAAGCCTACCCCCAGAGACACAGCTTTTCCTCCAACAACAACAACTATATATATGCATATATAATGTGCAAAGATAGTCTCCCATCTATGATTGGGGATTTTATTCTTTAGTAGTTAGCTCCTTTCTTCCTTACTTCCCCTCCTTCTTTCTATTCTCCCTTCTCTCCTTTTTAAAGCAGAAAGATCTCCCTGATTCTACATCCCAAGTGCCACGTGTGCAAAGCACGCACACCACACCTATTTGTATGCACCGCTGGGGACCAGATCCAGGGTTTCCAGCATGCTAGACAAGCACTCCTCCAGCCGGGCTGCATCTCCAGCCCAACGGTGCCTTTCAAATGGTAAAAAAAAAAAAAAAAAAAAAAATTCATTTTCAATAAAGTTCATTTCTCTCCCTCAGTCATGCTGTTGCTATCGTATCTAAGATCTCAGCTTAACCAAAGACCGCAAGTGTTTTGTTATTTCCTCCAGAGGTTTTATAGTTGATTTGAAATTTGCTTCTGTGATCAATATTGAGTCAGTGTTTGCAGAGGATATAAGAAACGAATCAAAGTTTGCGTCAGATAGGCAGCACGGGTCATTTATTCACCCACTAACAGCATTTGCAAACAAAATAGCACCAGTGTGTCCCAGCTAGAAACTGTGTCCTCTAGCCTCCACTCTCTATCTGCTCTTGAAGGCTGACTCTCTCTCCCAGAGGCTGTCAATCTTACTTCTTTCGCTTGCCTGAAATGTTTGAAGCTGCAGTCTTGAGAAATCTGGTGCTGGACTGAGAGATGGCTTAGTGGGTAAGGGTGCTTGCTGCCAAGTCTGACAACCTCAGCTCAGTCTTTGGGACCCACATGGCAGAAGGAGAGAACTGACTCCCACGGGTTGTCCCCTGGCATCTATGTGTACATAAGATAAATGTACAAAAATGTAAGTTAGCCCGTGTTTCTGCCACCAGAGGAAGGGGCAGCATTCACACCCTCAGCGATGAGTTTGCTGAAAAACAATTTTGCACTAGGTTATGCAATGACATAGCAGATAACAAAGCTCAAATAACAAGTAAAGAAAAATGTTAAGGTACGTAGTCTTAGCATATACTTACAAAACAATTAGTGAGTCTTCCTCTCTCTCTCTCTCTCTCTCTCTCTCTCTCTCTCTCTCTCTCTCTCTCTCGTGTGTGTGTGTGTGTGTGTGTGTGTGTGTGTGCATGCTGGCCTGAGAGTATATACATGTGCACCACATATGCAGGATTCTGAGAAGAGCAGAAGAACCCCTGGAAGTGGAGTTATAGGAAGTCGAGGGCACCTACTGTAGGTTAAAACTCGTCTTCTGCAGGAATGGAAGTCAGTGCTCTTAACTGCTGAGCCATCTATCTAGTCCGAAAATGTCTCTTTAAAATTTCATTTCTAGGCTTGGAGAGCTGACTCAGTGGTTAAGAGCATGTTCCTCTCACAGAGGACCCCATTCCCAGCACTCACAATCTGCCTATAACTCCAGCTCAGGGACACACACACACACACACACACACACACACACACACACACACACACA
>OU015757.1:77273962-77292689 GCA_907169655.1 Acomys percivali | reverse complement strand
TGTGTGTGTGTGTGTGTGTGTGTGTGTGTGTGTGTGTGTGTGTGTGTACAGGCACATGTTCACGTGGAGCTAAGAGGACAACCTTGATTCTGCTTGTCAGCAGCATCTGATTTGTGAGACAGCCCCTCTCACGGGGACCTGGAACTTACTGATCCAGGTAGGAGCCTCAGGCCTCCACTTGCCTCTGCCTCCCAGACTCTGGGATTACAAGCGCGTGCCTGGAAACAACGGGTGCTTAGGGATCAAGCCTTCTTTTATGATTGTGATTGTGAGACAAGCACCTTTGAGTCAGAACCACCTTCCCAGCCTCTGAAATCTCCTTTTAAAAAAGTCTTAGTATTCTTACATTCTATGTGCATGCGTGTGTGCGTATGCGTGCAGGTGCCTGCAAAGAAGGAGGCCATGTTGGATCTCCTGGACCTGGAGTTACAGGCAGCTGTCACCGCCCGGTGTGGGTGCTGGGAGCCACGCTCTAGTCTTATGGAAGTGCAGCAAGCACTCTCGGTGGCGGCCAGTCCAAGTCTCCAGCCCTCTCTGAACCTAGGCTTCCTGCATCAAGTTTATTCCAACTAGTGCACGGATTTTCCTAGATTTCTTTCTGAGCTACGTCTTTCCTGAATAGGTACGGAGATCTGGTGCTTCAGGGAGTTTGTAGAACAACAACAAAAAAAGAAAGGAGAGAGAGAGAAAGAAGAGAAGAGATGAGAAGAGGAGAGGAAAAGGGAAGAGAAGAGGAGCGAAGACCAAAAAAGAAAGAGATTGTGGGGAAAGGGTTAAGAATCAGGAAAGGAGACGCTGGGTTCCACTTTTCCAGAGGCTTAGGGAAAAATACTAGGAAAGGAGTGGCTTAGCCCCACTGAGCACAGGGCCAGCAGCGTCACACACAGAGCACTGTTTACTGGATTTGTAACATAGAGGCTGCTTTTGCTTTCCCGTAGATGTGGAACTAAACCGTAGATTTCTTATGTGGATAAAACCGTGCCTTACACAAATCCACACTTGTCAAGGATTTTTTTAAAAATGACAGAACCAGTAAAATGTGATATGTATTCAGACCATCTATGGGATAGAAACATGAGAGTATTTAGCTGAGCTGGTTAGAGCAGGGTGTGGAAAAGTGATCAAGAATGCAGAAGTGTCCGGGCTGCAGAGATGGTTCAGCCATTTAGAGTGTCTACTAATCTTGCAGAAGGCCTGAGTTATATTTTCAGCACCCAAGCCAAGTGGCTCAGAGTAACTTGTAACTCCAGTTCTGGGTGATCTGACTCCCTTTTCTGGCTTCTCTGGAAACCTGCACTCACGTGCACATATCCCCACACAGACACATGCACATAGTTAAAACTGCAGAAATGTACCTCCTGATGCATACAAACTTACAATATCTGTATGGCCATTGTTGTGGAGTATCCAGTGGAGATGACAACTCAGATATGGGTGTAAGCCAATAGAAAGTCTTTATTAGCTGGCAGGTGACTACACTGAGTGTTCTGGATCCCACTATAGCACTGAACCTTTCTCAGAGGGAGGTTTTAAGCACACACGTACACACACACACGTACACACACACACACACACACACACACACACACACGCACGCACACACACATGCACATACCCCACATTCTGGGTTGAAATACTTTAGTTAATAAGATAAGTTAACCAGAAGTGGAACTACAGTAGCCAAAAAGCAAGGTTAGTACATTTAGAGACTTTTTCCAGAACTATGTACTTTGGTGTATTAGTCCTAGTCTTGGCAAATACACTGTCTGTGTACAAAGTTTAACGGCCTGAATGGTACTTCCATCATGGAATCAGTCGTACTAAGGACTGGGGGCCAATGAGGAGGACTTGGGGCTTGTTACAGCCATAACCAATTATGTCTGTACCAGTTTGCTGTTCATTTCTGTCTGCACCTATGAGAGCCATAAGCATCACTATAACATTTCTGCAATTTACAGAGTTGAAAGTTATTCAAGAACAGAGAGAGTGGAGACTCCACACCAGATACCCCTGTGATATTAATCTTGTCAGTTTGGTTGAGCCTGGAATCAACTAATATACACGCCTTTGGGAGGTTTGTGAGGGCATTTCCTGTGGGGGAGGAAGGCCTTACCTCCCAGTAAACATTACCTTATCATGACAGCCCAGACTTAGAAAGGTCTGAGGGAAAAGTTGTCGTTCAGCATCTGACAGGGTGGCTGGTCCCACTGCCAGTGGGTTGGTCAGGTCACTGCTTGCCTCTGGACCAGAATGGACAGACCTCAAGATCAAAGGTCCCAAGGTCCAGTTTCTCTCTCAGGGGCAGCATAGAGCACGGAAGGTGAGGCCCAAAGCCCAGGCTGGGGCGGTAGGCCGGGTTCCCAGTCTCTCTAGGGAAGTAGAAAGTGACAGCTCCTTGTTTGAGCTGCTGTGAACAACACAGCAGAGGAAGCAAGTGGATGTTCAAAACTCACTGGAAGGCCCCGTGAGGCGCAGACCCAGTGGTGCTTCACCAGCAGTCTGCACCAAGCTAAGTGCTGGTGACAGAGGAGGAAGGCAGTTAGTCCGCCAGTACTGCCTGACCATTGGGTGTCCAGAGGTGGTCTTCCCCCAAGAATAAATGGAGTCTCAGGCGGTCATGGTGGAGGAATGGTTAGCAAGGGATCACCCCCCCCACACACACACCCCAGCATGCCAGCCATCCTTTACTTACAAACCTTGTGCAGTGGGGAGGGGTTTTGAGGGTGAATATGTCTGATTTGCTGGGGCTAAGGGTGCCAAGATACTTAATCTATATACAGTGTCACAGTACCTCATTTACGTGCAGTAAAGCGGGGTCCTATCACAAGAAGGAGAAAACAGTCCTTAATTATCCTTTGTGTGCGGGAATAGCTTCTAAGTATGATTGCAGGCCATTTGCTGGAGGCTAGATCTCCTCAGCATAGGGTGGGGTACCTCCAGGAAGTCCCTGTGGTGGCTGAACAAGTCCCTTATCAAGAAAGGGATGGGCCTGTAATCTTCCTTGCAGGCTATGTGACACTCCTTACAAAATCTGGGGTTACCAGATCAGGTGGAGGAGCCCTGCTGAGAAAATGGAGCCCACCTTCATAGTCTGGGTGCAAAACAGCCATGTGGAGAAGTCTATCCAGGTGTCCCTGAGAATCCTGCAGACCTCCAGCCCCAGCTTGGGACAAGCAGATTCATGGGGTGAGCAGTCACGGGCTTGGCGGCCTCTCCAGCATGCACATACATGGCCGTTATCGGACCACCTACCCCATAACGTGTAACCCACCTTAGAGAATACCAATTTATAGTGGATTTTCATTCTGTTGTTTCTGCCCCTGGCGAGGATCTGTTTGAATCATGTTTTCTCAATCTTGCTTTGTGCTAGGTAACTTTTTGATAGTGGCAAACCACCAGAGAGAGATTTGGGTTCAAACAACGCTCGGCCGAAGACACGGCAACAGTCCTGCTCATCTTCAAGTCCTCTACAGTCTCCTCAGGTGGAAAGGAATTCAAGGAAGCTCAGTGCTTTGGCTAAGACTGAACCTTCCTGAGATGGTAGAATTGATTTCAAAACAATTCCCAACCCCAGAACACACATGTCCCTTCATCCACCTCTATGGAAACAGAGCTGGCGGGGTTTTGTTTCTTACACAATGCGATGCTTTAACAATCTCAGGTCTTCAGACCCTTGTGCTTGGTGTCGTTATTAAAAGAAACACAGATAAGACTCCAGAGGCCTTGAAGAGCGATAAACATCTTCACTGAAAGCCCCCAAACTGAGGGTTTCCTCCCAGGAGGCAGAGCAAAGCTCCCCTTAGGTGAGGGCACGGCATCTTACCGCGCGTCAGACTCGCCTGGCTATACTTTTCTAGTTCTTTATCTTTACATCTGTGGCAGAGCAGAGTTCCAGAGGAGACAGGAAAGGCTAGCGTGGAGTCACTCCATTTTTATATCTCTAACCCTAACGCATAAATAATTTTTTCTTTGGAGATGAGAAGTCAGATGAAATTCTGACTTAGCAACCCAACACCACAGGGTTGCTATGGAAAGATTCTGGCAGCGACAATCCAGCACCAGTGAGCCATAAGCACCCGGCTCTTGTTTTCTGAATACCAAGTCCCCAGTGAAACTGACGAAGGCTTTGGAGATGCCTCCCTGTGAGACAGAAGAGAGCCCTGGAAGGGTTCAGAGGTCAAGCACGCATGTCAACAAGATGCTGGGGCCGGTTACAGGCAGTCCTACGGCCAAATCTGAGACAGCGTGAGTGACCAAAAGGATGTGAACTCACAAGTCCATAGTGTCACAAATAACAGAAGGACAGCGAAAGCCCTGGAGGTGTCGTGGGGGGGGGGGGGCTGAGGATGCAGTCTACAGCTCGCCTGTGTGAACTGGCTTGAGCAGTTCCTTTCATCGCCAAGGAGAGGATAGGTAGACGTCTGGTGTCTATATTTGGAGTGCAGGGATGGCAGCTCAGTGCAAGGACACTTGAACAGCCTGGGCGAGACCCTGAGTTAGGTTGTAGCATCACAAACACTAAGCACATAAACCATACGTAGAATAGGATTTTATAAGAATTCTTAGGAGACTTGAAGGTTCATTAAGCACCTTAATTGCACAGATCTTTTATGTCCACCTATGCCTCCGAGTCTAGTGGTGTGCAGGTGTGGGTAGTTTAACTGTATTCAATTTTCCTTATTCTTTGAGAATTTCCTGTGCTAGTACAACACATCTTGGCCATACCCACTCCTCATTGCCAGCTCCTCCAGCCCCTCACCCTCCTGTCAGACCCCTGCCCTCTCCTTCTAGTCTTACAAGTACGTACCCTGCTGAGTCCATGTAATGTTGCCCATTCGCACGTGGGTGTGGGCCTGACCCCATACACTGCCTATCTGTGCTCTTCGTTCACAGCAACCCCCTGGGGGGCTCTCACGCTCTATTAGTCTTTCTAACCCCTCTTCCACCATGATCCCTGAGGCTGAGGGAAGGGCCCGTGTTGCCTATGTCCCATTTGGGGGTGGATACTCCATAGTCTCCAGTTTGCACTTTGACCCGTTGTGGATTTCTGCAATAACCTCAATGCTTTGCCGAAAGAAGCTCCTCCAACTAGGGCTGAGAAGTGTGCCAGTCTGTGGGGGGAAGGCTAAGAATTTAGAAGGCAGGTGGGTGGATGTTATACCAATTTATCAAGATTGTAGCTTAATTATGCCTCAACTGTTGCAATTTTAAAGTATATTTTATGCTGCAATGAATTATTCATATCTCCCTGGTTGTACTTTGTTTCCTTCCTCTGGATAAATATTGAGAAACAGAATGCCTAATTCAAAAGACAGTTTTAGTATCCATTTTTCAGCTTTAGTGAAGATTTCCCAGAAATGACGTGCCGACACCCCCCTCTGCAGTAAGTGTATATGACTCAGTTACTGAGTCAGAGTAGCCATTACGGTAATTGCTGTCCACTGGGCCCCTGCACCATGGCCCACTGCTCATAGACACATCTCCCCATCGTCCTCTCGGCAGTTTTCCAATACTGCCAGTGTTTTTTCATGCAAACAAGGGACCCAAGGCTCCAAGGGACGCGGTCATTTGGAGTAATAGTGGGGAGCAAAGTGCTGGAATGTAAAGTCATCTCCTTCAGTCTCTGGAGCCCACTCTCCCCTCGACTCCGCACAGCAACCTCCCACGTGGTGCTGGAAACGGGGCCTCATTTCCTGTGACTTGGTATGTTTCCACGTTTAGGTTTCACAAATGACAATCTTCCTTTTACACAGGGGAGGGAGTCACCTGCTCTCTCATCCTGCTTGGATCATGTTTCCCATAAAGTTGGCTGGGCCAACCCTGCCTCTCTAACCCCACAGTGCATATGCAGACACACACACACACACACACACACACACACACACGCCCATGCACACACAGACATACACACACACACACACACACACACACGCACACACACACGCACACACACACATGCACGCACTTTCACTCCCTGGGAGCACATACACGTGCACCCACACATCTTATACCTCTGAGTCTCATCCAAAATTGTATGTTTCTGTCTCTTCCGTAGCCATTATCTTAGGAAAGACCTCAGTTCTTCAAGGCATCTATGTTTAGTTCTGTACATAGCACAGAATAAATATCCTGATACCAATATATCAACATGCCTTTCAACAACCTGGCATCATGTAGAATTCCTTGCTGTTTTTTATGTTCTTAGCCTTCCTACCACTGAGGGGAGACACTCAAAACTTAGACTTTTCTTTACTTCTGTATTTATTCACATTATGGTCAGTTTGTTTTCAAATAGACTTAAATGTAGTCTCTTCTTCGTCCTTCCTTACCTAACTTCATGTTTAAACACACAAGGCATAAACATTATTCAAAACTAAAAACTATGACAAATAGAAATCTTCTTTTCCCCTCTAGATTTTGTCACTTGGTTCTCATAAATAGCCATTTTTACCCAGTGTTGCCTAGGACTTTGGTTTTTTTTGGGGGGGGGGGAGAAAATTTTATTTCTCCTTCTGTCTTACTTATAAGTAACACTTTACGTATGTGCTTATATATATGGTTCTGCTTTCTTACTTTGCCCCCTTTTCACTTACAGGATGCACCCCAACTCTGCCATCCACCCACTAGTTCATGTACAGCTTCTTCTTTTAAGGTTTCTGGCTGTCCTGTTGCCCTGCGTGGCTGCATTGTCATTTATTCAATCATTTCTTATGAATATTAAGGTCAACCTCCATAATTTTTAAAATCAAAGAATGCATCCCAGCATGTTTTCATAGCAAATGGCTTGAAGTTGGAATTCCGAGGCAGCAGACAAGCACACTCTGTGAATGCGCGTTGCCTGGGAGAGACATATGAGGCTTCGTTTCCTTGACGTCTTAAGCGCATGACCAAGTTTCTTTTTTTTCTTTCTTTCTTTTCTTTTTTTTTTTGAGACAGGGTTTCTCTGTGTAGCCCTGGCTGTCCTGGACTCGACTTGTAGACCAGGCTGGCCTCAAACTCACATCGATCCGCCTGCCTCTGCCTCCCAAGTGCTGGGATTAAAGGCGTGCACCACCATGCCTGGCTATGACCAAGTTTCTTACATCCTGATTATCAGGTTCATGAGGAATCACATCGTTGGGCAACTTTAATTTGCATCCTTTTTGTAACAATGAAAGTGAAACAGCTTGTAAATGTGTGTGTGTGTGTGTGTGTGTGTGTGTGTGTGTGTGTGTGTATGTGTGTGTGTGTATAATTTGTTTGTAAAATAATGTTTCACTGTCTGTCACTACCTGTCTTAAACCTTAGTGTGTAGACAAAACTGACCTCCAATCCTGTTTTTGCCTCCTCAGTACTAGTGTAAGCCTCTTCTTTAATTTATAAAGGCATTTGCATGTGTCTATATGAATGGTATGGACGTAGATACATCCAATTTTGAGTGTGAATTCTCTGATTATCTCTTTTGTTTTCCTGAAATTCTTTCTTCCATATTTTTAAAAAAGAAACAATGAGCATTAACTCTATGAAATTTGAGTTATAGCCTTTACATTTCAGGCTAAAAATCATGTTATTTTTATCTTTTTCCACAATTAATTTTTATTTTTGGATATAGAGTCACATGTATTATACTAGGCTGACCTCAAACTCTTGATTCTCCTGCCTCTAAACCCCAAGTGCTCGGACTACAGGCCTGTGGCACCTCACCCCATCATTTCCACAACTTTTTAATTTAATGTTTCCCTTCATTATATTTTCATTTTGAGTCACAGTTGGAAAACTTTCTACACATCCAAGCTACACAAGAAACTCATCCTAGTTCCCTCCTCTCCCAGAATGCGTTCATTCTTCCATACTACAGTTAAATCTCTATTTGGAATTTGGTTGTGCATTGTATGAGGAAAAAGAAGATTGTAATTTAACTTTATGATGATTAGGTGTTTAGCTTGTGGTTTCTTTTAGGAATTTGCTAGGATGTGCTACTTCTAAAATGCAAGTACTATGAGCCTAGGGGACACTGGTGGCCATCTTGTTGTGAGAACCTTAGTCTGGGTGAATGTCTTGTTACTAGGCTGACTCGTACAGAAGACCAGGGCTTCGCATCTTCAGCCTGTTTCAGTCCTGCCAGGAAGGTGTGAGCCTGGGCTAGTTGAACCATAAGAGGACGGATGGACCTTCAAGAGCTGTTGCTGGGGCTGGAGCCGGGATTCAGTGGAAAGAGTGCATGCTCAGTAGTGGAAGCATTGGATTCCATAGCATACAGGCAGCATGGTGGCAGCCACTCCGTGTCTTGGGAGTCCTTAGCAGGAGGATCAGGAGTTTGTCATCCTTGGCTATATACATTTGAAGTCAGTTTAGGCTCATGAGAGCATGCCTAAAAAGAAAGAGATAAATAGATGATAGACAGACAGACAGATGGACAGACAATTTAGAAAGATTAGGCAGGAGAATCCAACTAGAGAGATGAATAGTAGAAATACTCTCTAGGAAGCAGATACAATAGGTTACAGAGCAGTTAGAGATGAGGGAAAAGTGGGTGACTGGGGATTGACTTCAGAGGACAGCTGTTCTCTCAGTCAAGGGCCAGAAGAGAAGAGCTCCATGGCCCATCAAGGACCAGGGCGCTTAAGGTCAGGGTTGGTCTGGAAACATCAGAAGAGGCTAAGAAGCTCCCTCAGAGAAGGTGGAGCCAGTGGCCGCAGTGAGCTGCTGCCTGCCAGGAGAGCTCTCGCTCACACGAACTCTATGGTCTGCACTAAAGGCTTTGGATTTAGCCCAGCAAGGAAAGTGATCTGTGTTCTTTAAATCCAGAGGCGGAAGAAGAAACTCAGGCATCTCAGAGAGTTTTATGGATAAGCCCCAAGGGCGTTCAAAAATGCACTGCACAGAACCAAACACAACTCAGAAGGATTTAGAGAGAGTTCTGACACAGACCATAAAATCTGGCTCGGGGAAACACCCATGAGCTAAGAGCCTTGCTCTATGTAAGAAAGAACTAATTCCACTAAGTGAATTATCACCGAATATGAGAGCAGAGGGAAGTTAGGGTTTGGTTTTCGTTTATGCCACTACTGCCACTCACATTCCCTCTTCCCTCGTTGTGGTAGGCTCTTCTAGCCCCAGGTTGCAGGGACAACTCAGAAAACTTGTTCTGGCGGCACATTCAGAAGCCAGGCCTCATACTAGCCACCTGAAAGAAAAACAATGCAGTGTCTTTCGCCTTATAGTTCTGAGGTCTGTCCGTCAAAGCCAAAAGGTTGTAGAAACAGGCAAAATCCCATTCTGAGTATATGAATATATGCCTAGGATCCACTGGTCAACTTCTAGTTAACCAGTGACCTTCTGGTTCAGAGAGAGACCCTGCCTCAAGAAAATGAGATGAGGTGAACTGAGGAGGATATGCAAATCAACCTTTGGCACATGCACATACCCACCCACATGAACACACACTCATAAACCACACACATAAATCCACTGTAGCATAATAAATGAGTGTAAATGCCTTTCAAGTAGATAATAATTAAAGTGTCATTAAATTGATTAAACCTTGAGGATATAGCTGTAGGGAAAATAAAAATGAATTATGAAACAATAGCTTACAAACTTCTTTAGCAGAAAATAGCTTTTAAATCTATGCACAAACAAAACACGTACACACACATTATGGTGACCGTATATATTTAATGTGCATGCACATTCACATACAATGGATTTTAAATACTTATCTCTTTGGGTTTCTAAGTAGAAAAATTATTTTAATGTTATGGAGAAGAGTTTGTACTCTTGGACTGATAGCCACGTAGGGTGTAGAGACACGTCAATGCAGCGTGCCCTCCTCACAGATATTCATTACAAACATAGCAAATGCTGATGTCTACTGGGGTAAAATTTCATGTTGGTCTTCTTAATAAACACAAGAAAAATCAATCTTTCCATGGGATTCCAAACCGACAGCCACGAGACACACATCTCCTTTTCATCAGCACGCAAAACTATTTCAATCCGTTTTCAGCAGACAGCTCAATTCCGAAAGGCTGCTCTGTTTGGCCTGTCAAAGGCATGCTTGAGGGGTCAGATGACTGATGGAGGTGCCCAGGGGATGCTCCGGTAGGTTGTTATGCTGTATCCTGATGACAAGGTGGCGTATCGGCCAGCAAGACAGACGTGCCTTTCAGAGCAGGCCTCCTTATCAGCAGTGCGAGGGCTTCCAGAAGTGTGGTCTGGAGTCAGAGACCTCACTATAAGTGCTGTGTCTAAATCTAGACATTTCCCATTGGGGAGCTTTATCACCCCATCAGGGTTAAGATTTCCGTGCTGGGAAGTTTGGTGTTCCTGAAGAAGTGCGCACTACTGTTAGCTCTCACTGAAAAGGACATGCCTAGCTCGTTTTTACTTTTCTCCTTAGCTACCAGGAAGCTCAGAAGTAGGTTGACTGTTCAAAGTAAGCATCTCAGTAAGTTCCTGACACCACTGTTTCATGTTTTACATAATTTATGATCTTGCCTAATTTAAGTTTATTGGGCCTGGAGATTGTTATAATGTTAAAACACTGAGGTGCAGTATTTGTCTAGCATGTGAAAAGCTGTGGGTTCAATCCTCAGCACCATAAAACAAAACATGAAGCAAACACTAAGATGAAGAAGTAATGATAGACATTCTGAAATGGGTGCTTGATGGTCTCTGTAGCTATTTCTTGCACGCCATCAGCGTAGCAAGAAGGTTGAGAGCAGCACGTGAGGGCCTGATCTGGGTTAAGAGTCTTCTGCTGTCGACCTGATGTGACTTTGGGTACTGACTCCATTTGTTGTGCCTGCTTCCTTCCTCTTTTCTGAGTGGCTCCTCTAAGGGTTTGGGAGGTGGCACTTGTGGGTCTGAGTCCAGGGCTGAGAATAGAGGAAGTGCTGAGCCATCAGCAGATTTGCTGCAGAGAAGGCCTGTAAGGTGTGGGGCCAGGGAGCTGGGGGGAAGCCAGCCTGGAGTAAGAGCAGGGTTGAGGTGTGTCCAACTCTCAGAAAACTCATCCTGACACTGGCAGGAGTAGGACAGCTGTCCCTAAACCCCACCCTGGGCCCAAAGGTCCTGGCACACATAGCCCTGTGCCCCACCTTTGCCCTGCAGAGAAGGTCACATAGCCTCGTAACCAGGTTAAACTTCTCCCCCATAAGGTCATCTCCTAAAGCACCTGGGATTCTCCATTATGTAAATGAGGCATCCCCAGAGCCCTGTCCCCACCCTGAAAGCCCCTACTCAGCTCCCCTGCCCCAAGGTTTAAGTGGCCTTTGTTCCCCCATTAAAGGAGCTGTCTCACTGCAGTTGCCTCCCAAGAGTCTGTTCTGTTGCCTGAGGTCTCTCTTCAGCTCCTGGCCCTTCCAGCCTCTCAGGATCCACCATGATAGGTGGGAAAATGGAGCCTGAAAGGCATGAAGTCAGTGATGGGGAGTCTCTTGAGGAGCTTCCATGGAAAGCCGCATCCAGAATTATAATTAGAAAGGTAACTGTTGAGCACGGATGGATTTCAAACCGGAGCTGGCATCCTAGTGTGTCTCACCTGAGCAATCTCCCCATTCCCAGGACTCCAGTCCATGAACAAGGGCCTGAGGAGTGTTCTGCAGCAGGAGGATTCAACTTGCTTTTCTTACCTCAGCTGCAGGTTAAGCACAGGATGGTTCACAGCCTTAGTGGGATCAGCGCCCCTTCCCTGTAGAGATTCATCAGTGTGAGGCCCATATGGTACCTTCCCAGGCACATCATAGTGCGACTACTGTCTCTTCTCCAGTGTGGAAGACGATTGTTTTTAAAGGAGCATAATTTCACTTTTGTGCATTTTATATCAGTAGACAAACCTTGCCTCTGGTTTTTACACCACTGTGTCTCTGCATGCTGTCCTCTATGCACTGTTACTGTAGGTGCTTTATATTATTTTTATTTTTGGAGATACCAAAATTATGATTGGCAATGAACTGGTGATGAAATGCCTTGTCAAAGCAAACTGTTAAAAAGTGTGCCAAGGTCCTGAACTGGATCATCAGTGAAGGGAAATCTACAAATGCCTATAATTGATGTTTGGAAAAAAAAAAAAACTTTCAAATGCTTTTAAGTAAGTCATGTACTGGGCAAGAGGAAAGCAATGGTTTTGTTAATTTGAAAAGCTATGCACCTTGTGGCTGAAGAGGTCACTCAGTGGGTAAAGTACTGGCCATGTGAGTGCAAGCCCTTGGACTTGATACCCAACTCCCACATAAAAGCAAAGCACTGCCTCATGTACATCTCACCTCAGCACAGCGGAAGAGGAGACAAGAGGGTCTCCATGGCTTGCTGGCTGCTCAGTGAGAGACTCTGTCTCAAAGGATAAGATGGAGACAGGACGGAGGAATATTCCCAATGACATGCCTGGCCTCCACAGGCATGCTGCATACACACACACACACACACACACACACACAGAGGCAAGAATAAACATGGCGTACACTTGCTTGATGGTGAGAGACACACGATAAAGAACAGCTGGTTTAAAGATAACAGGAGTAACTACATCAGCAGCAATAGCTTGTGACTTTCCTTTGCAAATCCAAGAGCCAGAGCCAGACTTTAGGAAGAGAGGAGTGTTTGCATCGGTACAGAAATAAGTCATAGGTTATTTTCTTCTTTCAGTGAAGTACTGGTCAAAGGGAGTATTTATATGTTTCCTTTCACTAAAACGCTATTGGAAATGAGTATGAACCTAGTGGGAATTTAAGCATTGCATACTGTCTAGCTGACAGAGTCATTTGTAAACGTCCGGATATTTTATACCCCATCAGGGCTTCATTAGGGCTTGCACAGAGCGCTGGCAGCTGCGGCCGCAGAAATACTGTGTCCTTCCTCCGCACGATGGCTCTCCCTCGCTCTCTTATGAGCACCTTTAAAACTCATTTAAGTTGCACCACAGCAAAGTTAATCAGAAAGATAGATACCGATGACCCTGGAGGGGCTGGATCCCTTGTATTTCCGCCTTCCCCCTCAAAGTGTTTTTGGATAACCATAGGCAGTTATAGGTCTCTTCTCTTGAAAGGCTATGATGGGAAGAAACTCTCTTCAATGTGTGTGGGGGTGACTAAGGAGACTTAAAACCTCAAGACACCTGCACTCAGAGAATTTCAGCTGACTTAGGCCAAAAAAAAATTTTTTTTTAAAAAGAACTAAAATGCTGACAAATGGTATCTCTGCACGGGAGACATTAACACTCCGACCATGAGGGTGCAAACCTGAACAGATGGCACCTCAGAATGGAAGGCTCACATCGCCTATTTCCACTTGTGTTTTTGTAAATGTTTATTTTAAAATTTGGTGCTAAGAAGAGGGGGAAGAGAGAAAGAAAAAATAGAAAGCTGGCTAACAGCACCATCCAGGGACATGCTTGCTCTACCGTCTCTAAGAACACCCTGACGGCATTTCTAATCCAGCCTGGCTTCTCAGCCCTTCCTGTTTTGAAGTTCTCCAGGGAAGCAAGGGTGGCGACGCTACAGAGCAGCCAGCATGGTTGGTCAGCTGATAATTCAGGTATGGGTCAAAAATGAGACCTTCGAATATCAGAGTGGGAACACCAGGCTGTTCTCTTTGGGCCCTAAGGCCTGTGGGTCCCATCACCCAGCATTTTATGGAACAGCGCCTATGACTCAGGGGGAGACACAATCTCAGTGTGTGACGGTGACTATTTGTGAAGGATGGTGGGCTGGCAATGGCATACTTTAATTACTGCCAAAAGTTTAGCTGCTAATTTGTGAGTTGGGTCACCGTCAGAGAGTATGTGAAGGCACTTAGAATGCACAAGTTTCACCCATCTGGTGATGTCACATAAGTAGCTGTTGTATTTTGGGAGCTGGATTTTTTTTATCTTGACATGTGCACATGTCTGAGCATCTCAAAAAAAAAATCTTGCAGGTTCTCTGTCTTATGTTTCCTTCGTTGCCCGGTTTTACTAAGTGACACATTCAGTGAGGGAATCGGCCTCAAGAAATAAGGTGAAGAATGACTGAGGGAGAGACACATGACACTGAGCTCACACGGACACACACATATGCATGCATCTGTACGCACATGTTCACATATGAACACTTATAAACCCACATGCAAACGAAGAACAGATGTTCAGGAAAGAATATGCATAACAAATGATCTTACATAAACAAATAACCTCACCTTGTGGCCAACAACTTCTGGCCATCCTCTGACATGCACAGTGGGTATTAGTTATCACAAGGGCCATCGTGTGCATGGAACGTGGAGTTCAGCTGCGTTGACAGCCTTCACTTGTCTACTGTATGTTGAGCACAGGAAATCATTGCACAACTCCATCCACAGGAATGGATGGACACTGAGTCTTTCATGCTAAAACTCTATTGGGCAACTCCCCAGCATCTTTGGAAGGCTCAGACGATGGTCCTCGAGGTCAGGAAACGACAGCAAGGCTCCTGTGGCAACACAGAGCCCAGCTGATAGGTAACACGGAGGCCGTCACAAAGGTGGGCACTGAAGTTGGAATTTCAAGGTGATCCCCATTGTAGCTGGACAGAAGATGGTCCTCTGGAACCTCGCCACGGCACCTCTGGGAGTCAGATGCGGTTGCCACTGCTGTTAAGCTCCTGAGTCCTCCCGGTAGCTTATTTTGAAGGAGACTGAGGGTCCCTTCCACCTCATCGTGGAGACAAGCCATAGGTTCAGCCTGAAGTGCAGGGACCCGGCATTTGGAGCTTTTGTAGGAGAGAAGATTTGAGATGTGTCTGTCTCAGTGCGTGATGTTTCCCGAGACATGAAGGAATTTAAGCATGGCGTGGCTAAAAGTATAGACAAATGCCCACCTGCTCATGCCTTGTGACTCCCAGAGCTCTCTGTGGGATGGGCTGCTCTCCAGCTTCCTTGCAGCACACCCTCTAAACGACCACCTGTATTTGGAAGATCCTGTCTGCCTGCTGTCATCCCCATGTCCTGTGAGTGCCTTGAGGACAGCGTTCATGCCCCTCTGCTGTCATGCTTTGGATGCCCAGCGAAGTCTCTCCTGCTCATAGATTGATCAATAAGTGTTGTTCGCCTTAGAAGTGGGCAGCTAAGTAGGATAGAAAGGCTGGATGGAGCACTGGGAGAAGTCCAGCTGCTTACACTTTGTGACCACAGGCTCAGCCATCCCAGAACCCTAGAAACTGTGGCAAAGAAGTGTCTTCATGGACATGCAGCCATGACTTCAGGGACAGCACCCTAGTGTACACCCACCATTGGTGCTCTTAGAGGACTCCAAAGCCCTGGGAAAAGTCTCTCAGGGAGAGGCATGCTTTAAAGGGGTTAAGTCTGCCAGTGCTTTGAAAAAAAAAATGCCTCAAAATCCCACAGGAGGCTCTTTCTGTGGAACAGATTTCTGTATTAATTTCTGTCTTCATATGTGTCTTCAGAAGATAAAAATGTTACTGCACTTGTGCTTCTAGCAAGTGTGACACATGGAGCCAGGAGAAGAAACATAAACCTCAAAACAAATTCTGTAGTCAACTTTGCCTGTCAGTTGTGCATCTTGGATGATTAGCTCGTCTCTCTGAACCTGGCCTTCCTGTGGATAAAGCATGCCTCCCACTTCCCAGAGAACAGTGTGCTAGCCCCCCGGTGGCTTCGTTAGAAAAGGGACAGAGACCTGAGATAAAACAGTTCACTTTGTCTTGCCGTGAGATGCCAGGTTCTAATACAGGAAGGATGCCCTCACCAGGTGCCCTAACCAGGTGCCTTCACCAGGTGCCAGGCAGATGCTGGCGCCATTCTCCGGGGTTTCCCAGTATCCAGTATTTTGAGTCAAATAAACCCTTATTTTCTCAGTACTCTGGTCACAGTGGAAAAAAAAGATAGTTCTGGGGTCCACCAGGCCACGCTGTTAGGCTATTAAGGGAGACACTTTACGGTTTTGATGATGTCACCAGTAATATCTACTCTTTTCTTTTTAATGGAGCCTGGTGCCCAAGAAAAAAGTACCCACTGTAGCCAAGTCTTCCTCTTGTTGGGGCAGATATGTCATGAAGGGCACAGCCTTCATGTGGATCCATCTGCAGAAGCAACATGTCCCAGCTCTGGCTGCAGGTTAGAAGGGAAGCTCGGTTTTGTACATAACCAATTGCAACAACCTTTGACAGCAATTCTTCTCATTTGATTTGAAAAATAAAGAGGTTGGGGTTTGAAATATTTAAAGAAATTCTTAGCAGCGATCCCAAACACATACTGACTATAATGCACCTCAGTATAAATGAGACGATATGCCCAAAACTTTTAGACCTGGTGTTTCATTTTCAAAGCGAAGTCTGCATTTCAGAACACCTTTAAAGATGTAGTTGAGGTATCCGGAGAATCTTCGCAGTTGGGAAGGCTCCTGGAGCGCTGACAATTACCTATCTCTGCGGCTTTTGGCTTGCCTGTGTCTCTCCCCCACACTCAGGGGCTGGTAGAGTGAATGCGTAAAGTAGCTGGGTAGGCTTCGATATTTTTAAAACCTACTTTATTTGGGGTTCCTTAATGCCTCTACCTCCCTTCTAACCCACTGATCCTAGGCAGGAGAGAAAGATGGTTTAGTCTAGACCATTTTAGACTCAGTTCCTTGGGGCAGGTCCGCTCTCCGTCATCAGGACTCCAGGAGTCCAGTTAAACAGCAAACAGCAGCAGTGGGGCGAATCAGCAGCCGCCTCTTTGAAGTGTTGTTCTCTGAAGTGCTTCTCTCCAGGAGCATATTGAAGCAACGTCTCTCTTTCTCTATAGGCTCCTATTTATACCCTCTCAGAGTCCACACAAGGATGTTTTCCAGCTGGCAAAGGCCATGCCCCCTTCATGAGGCAGTTCACAGTTGACAAGGATCACGCACCCGCTCACGAGGCTCTAAAAGGCAGTTTCACATCCAACGCTTGGGATCAAAACAATACCACGTTTACGTAACACAACCTAGACTTCCGCTGAGGAGCGGCATCGTCACCTTTCGAAGTTTTTAGAATTGGGGAATCTCGGGATCCAAAGCATACTTACTGGAGGAGATCCTGAGAATCTGCAACCCTCAAGTAATACACACATGTGTGAGGCGCAAGAGCCGTCTGACTGCAGTCTGCATCGCTCGCTTTCATTGTCTGGAGGGCTCCAGGCTACGCTCACCTTGAGCCATCCTAGCCTAGTCTGATTCCGTGTGCTGAAGCAAAGGGGTTTTAAATGTTCCTAGGGAGCTTCTCCGGCAGCAGCCAGCATGTGGAAGACCCCTTCTCCCTCACATTCAGTGTGTGGTTGCCGCCGTGCTTTTCCTTGGCTTTATTCAGACTGGCCAGCCTGCCCTTTCCACTGCAGTGACAAATGCCGCTGGATGTTAATTTGGAGACACCGTCTCCGGATAATGGTAGGTTTCTTGTCCCAGCTTCTGTTCCTGGAGACATTACAGGAAGTAAGTAGCAACTCCCGCCGCGATGAGTACCTTACTGGTTTGTCCAGGAACATCCCAACAATGGCTCTCTAAGTTCCACACTCTAGAAACCTCCTCAGTAGCAGGCAAGTGGAGCTATTTGGGACTATGTCCCCCTCTCCATGTTTTCTTTCCCAGGTTAAATACACATGTTTTCTTCAATGCCCTGGGCATTTCTCACACTTCTAGGGAAACACCTAGGTCTGATGTCATGAAACATGGGCTCTCTCAGCTGGACTAAGAAGGACACAGACCGTCAACTCATAGAGAAATTAGCACAGTACAAAATAAATGGCAGTTACAGAGTGCCCTCTGTTTGTTGTTGGTGTTTTTAAAATCATAATTAAGGGATGGCACTTTGAAAGGAATAGCAATTAAACGTCATCTGCATGTCATTTCAGAAATTTAGCTGTTGAACACTCTGCCTAGCTGGTATTTTATTTATTTCTCTATCATTTCTCAATCCATCAGCATCCATAACCAAATTTTAAAAAACCAAATTAGTTTTGAAACACTAAATGTTATAGAGTTATTCTTTCAAACTAAAAACAGTCACCTTCAGAAGTTTCAGTTGTAATTAATTTGGTTTAAAATAATTTTCATATGACAATCTCAGTAAAGAAGAAAATGCTACATGATTAAATGGGCTCACTGTAGTGATATTTATCTCTGAGAAGAAAACTTGAAATAATGTCAATTATGAATATAAATTATGGATGAGTCACTTGGCAGAATGTAACCCTGTGCTTATGGTGACAGTGCAGGGCAGAAATTCTTATGATATAATATTAATTGAGTAAAACAAAAACCAAAATTAAATCCATTCTGGGGGCCACAGTTTTCACTCAATTTACAATTTCATTTGGATAAAGAATGAAAGGAAATGTATTTAAGGTTTCTTGCACAGGTGGCCACCTGTGCAGGGCCTTATCCCAACTAGGGCTCTGTTACTGCTAGTGAGGTAGACGTTATCAGAGCTATATGTTCATGTCCAAGTTATTATTTTAAATATAATATATCCTTTTAAATTGTGTGTGTCTCTGTGTGTGAATCGTATGTGTGTTGTGTGTATAGTGTGTTTGTGTCTGTGTTGTGTGTATAGTGTGTTTGTGTGTCTAGTGTGTGTGTGTGTCTGTGGCATGTGTATAGTGTGTTGTGTGTCTGTGGTGTGTGTATAGTATGTTCATATGTCTGTGGTGTGTGTATAGTATGTTTGTGTTTCTGTGGTGTGTGTATTGTGTGTGTGTGTGTGTCTGTGGCATGTGTATAGTGTGTTTGTGTGTCTGTGGTGTGTGTATAGTGTGTTTG
>OU015757.1:77257487-77271592 GCA_907169655.1 Acomys percivali | reverse complement strand
GGGGGTGGGTGGGAGGGTGGGGTGGGGGATGGGAGGGGGTGGGTGGGTGGGGGAGCCTCATGGAAGAGTCAGAGGAAGAATAAAGGGCCAGAGAGGATAAGAAGTCCAACAGTGTCAACTAACCTGGGCCCAGTGGGACTCAGGGAGACTGAAGCACCAACCAAGGACCAAGGACTATACCTCCCACACAGATGTAGCCAATGGACAGCATAGTCTTCTTCTGGGTCCCCTAGTGAGGGGAGCAGGGCCTGTCTCTGGCATTGACTCTGCTGCCTGCTGTTGGATCCTTTTCGCCTAGCTGGGCTGCCTTGCCTGGCCTCAGTGGAAGAGGATGTTCTCAGCCCTGATGGGACTCGATGTGCTGGGGTAGGTTGGTAAGGGGGTGGGGCTATCCCTTTCTGAGGAGAAGGGAGGAGGGAAATGGGAAAGATGGTAGGAGGGTAGAACTGGGAGGAGAGGAGGGACGGGGCTAAGATCAGGATGTAAAGTGAATAAATAAATAAACATAAAAAGAATTTTATGATTGAATCTACTCCTCAATCAAGGCCTTAATTGTTACTCACAAATAAGAATATTTTTAATTCATTGGTATAGAATTTTGTATGTTGATGCAAATCATGATCATGTCAAAAACTAGTCCAACTTTGTCACAAGAATACACATCCTAGGTCTAACAGATAGATATAATTCTACAGGTACAGAAGGTAAAATTGTTAAATTAGGTCTTCAAAAGCCTCAGAGACCTACAGAATATGGCATTTAAAGATGTTTTTATTTTTTTTTATTTTTTTTTTAAATTTTTAATTAATTTATTCATATTGCATCTCAGTTGTTAGCCCATCCCTTGTATCCTCCCTTTCTTTCCTCCCTCCCGCTTCCCCCTCTACTCCCTTCCCCTATGTCTGTGACTGAGGGGGACCTCCTCCCCCTGTATATGCTCCTAGGTTATCGAGTCTCTCCTTGGTGACCTATTATCTTTCCTCTGAGTGCCACCAGGCATCTCCATCCAAGGGACATGGTCCAATATGGGGCACCAGAGTTTGTGTGAAAGTCAGATCTCCTTCTCCACTAAGATTCTTTGACAACAAGACAAGTTAACTCCTGGCAATACCCAGCCTACCTCAAAGAAGATTATCAACATCAAAGAAACTCCTTATAGAATTGCCTTCAAATGTGGCAAACAAGCCACTGGGAAAAATGTCCTCGTTTCTGCCACAGAGAGAATTCTGCCTAAAAATAGGCAAGCTTAGATACAGGCAGAGTCAATGGCCAAACTCTGCCAACACAGGGTAAGCAAGTCCTCAATAGTTCCGGCTTCATAAATATGACTGTCAGATATATTGGGCCAGAAGGCTGAAGATGATGCTCCAATGTTACAGAAAGTGTTGGGTGACTGTTCAGGCAATAAACTGTCTCAGTCATTTTTTTTTTTTTCATTTTGGAAGCTGCTAACCTGTACTTCCGGTTCACTCGAGTATTTAAGTTTTATTCCTTCTCAAGTTTCTGATGGAGTTGAAGACCGGGTAGTTTAGTCCTACAATTGAGCTTAGTTGGTTAGGGGTTAAGATGTTTTAGATCAAGATAGATGTTTTAGACCCAGCAAGATAGGAAAAATGCTTTCTTCAAATTTGACGAATACAAAGAGCCAACTCACCATGAGTGTAATATTTATATAAGTTCTGATTGTCTCATGGTTCCTCCTGATGTATGTAGCTTATTTTATTCATGTGTAATAATATAAATGTATATATTTATAAAAGAAACACAATGGAAAAAAAAGGTGTGTGCCACCACACTAGGCTCTGGACTCAGTGGGTTACAGGGGGGAAAGGAGAGAACGTGATGGTGGGAGGGGTGAGTGTGGGGTGTCCAGTGGGAGGGAGAGTGGGGATTTAGAGGAGGTTGATATAATCAATATACACTGTATGTGTATATGGGAAAGAAACACTGTATATGTATATGGAAAGATACACTGTATGTGTATATGGGAAAGATACACTGTATGTGTATATGGGAAAGATGCACTGTATGTGTATATGGGAAAGATACACTGTATGTACTGGATAGCTACAGAATAAATAAAAGAATATTCTTTCAAAAATTAAAAAAAAGAATTTGAATGAGACTAAAGTAGGTTTCTGGGAGGATTTAGAGGGAGGAAAGAGGGTGAAATAATGTAATTGTATTATAATCTCAAAGATAAAAGTAAAAAATGTCTTCCTTTTTTAAACTCCTGCAGCTGGAGTGCAATGAGAGCCCTGTGGTGCCAGCGCACTACCGCGGTGCGACTCTGCCGAGGGAGAGCGGGCAGGGCACTGCATGGACTTGAGACTGTTGCTTAACTTCTCGGTGCAGAGTAGGAACGCATCAAACTCCACTCTGAGACGGGACTCTGAGGCTGGGTTCTAGTATGGCTACAGCATGTGCTTAATCATGTGTGAACATGTGCAACCTAAACGTAAGTAAAATTTTATATAAAAAGATGCTCATCACACTGCTATTCATAATAACCAGAAACTGAAAACATAATGCAAATCACCAGTAGCAAACCAAGATCAATGCTTAAATATAGTACACAAAATGTATTGTTATGCAACTATTAAATATATAATTTGTCAGAGCATGAGTTCTGTTACAGCGGCATTAAGTAGAAGACGTCACAAAACAATGCATACGATATAGCTGCCATCTTATTAAAGTCAGGAGGGGAAGGCGGATGCTCTCCGTGTCCCGGCAGCACTCAGTGGGGATTTCCTTTTCTACCTATGTACTTCTTTCCCTTTGCTCATGCTAAAATTAAAGTGCACACATTTTTATTTTAAAAAGGTAATATTGATCTTGTTCCCAGTAGCACACACATAAGGGAGTAACAAAATTTAAATCAGGACCAGTAGACATCACACAGCCGGAAGCTGTGTGGTTCAAGACCTATTGGGGCTCACATATCAGGTATTTACACTGCAAGTCATAACAGTAGCAAAATTACAGTTACGAAGTAGCAACGAAATAGTTTTATGGTTGGGGGTCAGCACACCGTGAGGAGCTGTATCAATTAGGAAGGTTGAGAACCACTGCGCTAGGTCTGTCAGGTAAGGCCAGTGAGTCAAGGAGTTAGGGAGACAAACTCAGGTGTCTTGGAGCCTGTCCCCCCAGGTAACCGATGGTGATCCTCTGCCGGACCATCTCTGCCCTGGGAGGAGCAGAGAGAGGCTAAAATTCTGCATGTGTTAGCATTTCAGGAGCAGCCAGAAATCTGCCTTATCAGATAGAGATGAAACAAGGTGAGGCTCTGTGTATCTAGAAAGACATGAAAACTTGCTTGCGTAAACGTGCGTACAGCTACAGTTGAAATACCTACACAAACACAGAAAGTATTACATTTCAGGGCTGGGGACACAGCTCGGTGGGTAAGAGCACTTTCTGCCTTGGCATGAGGACCTGAGTTCAAGTCTCTAGTACCCACAAAGAAGCTGGGTCTGGCCGCTCGCACTCCTAGAACCCTAGCGTGACGGGCAGAGGAGACAGGATGCTCCCTGGGACTTGTTGGCCCCCAGCCAAGCTCCAGACTCAATGAGAAAACAAGTCTCGAAAGAGAGAAGTGGAGAGGGATAGAGCAGGGCACCCGGAGTCTTTTCCTGGGCTTGGTGCACACACTCAGACACATGCACCTGTATACACGTGGGTTTGAACCGCGCACAATTCACGTAGACCACACACATTCACATACAACTACCAGCCTTCTGAGAACATCTCTGTTTGTACACCTGCCTTCTCTCTCTTTGTTTTAAGTTTTAGCTAGGAAGGTAGAGTTGGTCCCTTTCTCCCTGCGTGTGGACATCCGGGGCCTGCAGGGATGGGCAGCAGTTTTTGTAAGTCAGGAGAGAGTCTTCACCTGATGTTTTATTTGTTTGTTTGCTTAGTTATTGTATGCAGCCCATGCCCGTGAGTGTGTGGACATGTGTACTTAGGCGTGCACATGTGGAGGCCGGAGGAGAACTTTGCCTTTTTCACCGCACTCGGCTTCCTTATCTTTCCGTTGCTGTTCTGGCTAGGCTGGCTGGACCGTGAGTCCCCAGGTTTTGCATGAGTCTCTCTGCTCCTCTGTGCTGGGGTTCCCAGCATGCACAGCCACCAGGCTCAGGTCCTCGTGCTGTGCAGCAAGCTTTCATCCATCCTGCTCCCTTCCCCCTCCCCCAGCTCCGGTGTCTGCTTTTATACTGTGACTCACTTCGCTGTGGAATACTCTGCAGGTATTTTGTACACTACGCTGTTTAGGTGTTTTCTCAGATTAATTGTTTGCTAATATCCCAAATTACTCAGTGTAGGCACAAGCAGCTGTTTTTCTTTCTTTGGCATGGTGCTTTTTATTTTGACAGGAATGTGACAAAGGATTAATTGGGCCCATTTATTCTTCAAATGCTGGACTCTCGGGCAATTCACCGATTGCACTTCTAATCAAGAGCTAATGTGCCAAGTGTATAGTTGGGGAAGCTGGTCACACATCTGCAAATATCAAATGTCTGTGAGTGAGAAGGAAAGTGAGCTCCCTCTTTCCCTTCTGGTCAGATGGTTTCATTTAAGATCCAAAGGGTCAAGGGTGACAGCATGACCTCATCAAATTAGACCCAACTGAGAGAGGTGTTTAGCACAACAGAAAGGAAATAATCTGAAGGGCATTAAATGCAAATGAAATTGCCATCTGCAAACTTCAAAAAACACCTGACCTAAAGAAAGAAACTCCTGCTTCAAGCTGCAACCTCACCACCTTCTCTCCTTGGGTCGGCCGGGAGGAAGACTGCTTCGGAGCAGTTTGCCAATCCCTCAGCCTGTGCCAGGGTACATTTGCATTTCAATCTGCCCTTCTCAGACTCTGTCTACTTGAACATTTTGACAGTGAACCCCAGGAGCAAGAAGAGTGAAGTTCAAACAGGGCCAATATTCCCCTCGCCTTGTGGGTGTGGACGGCTAAATTGGCCACGGGAAACTTTGATATCTAAAGAGTAGAAAAATCAGTCACCCAGGGTAAGTTTGTGCAGCCGCTAAAGGCAGACGGCACATTCTATAGGAGGGAGCCATGAGATTGAAGTTCTGAAGGCGGCAGAACTACAGTTTAAGTTTTTATTTGTTTCGGAGATAAATGTTTACACGCCAGAAAATGGCCCTGAATTTTTCAAAAAGCAAACATTAAATAAGTAACTACTGTAAAGTGTAATACAAGTTCAGAATGTGTGGTTCACAGCAGTGTTCGCCCAGAGTTTCTCAAGCGTCACACTTAGGCCGCATGTCTGAGCATCAAAGGCAGGTGGGCAGGCAGTCCAGCCCTGGTGCCAGGCATGCCTCACACTGGATGCCTCGCCTGTGTGCTCCTCCTGGATGGGAACGAAAGCTTATTGACTGGTAAGCGGAAGCTGAGCATACAGACTTCTGATGAAATCCCTGAGCAGGTGTGTCTCTTTCCTTCATTGATTCTGCTCCATGACTGTTTGGAAAACCACTAGCTGTGGGCATTGATTGCACAAAACAGGGCATTTAAAAGCTGGCTCCGGCTCCGACACATGCTAGATGGTGTGGTTTTATGTATGTTATAAAACTATGATTCTTATTATCATTTGGATAAAAAGTCACTATGAACATTTCTTTCATGCTATATCAGAAAGAGCCTCTTCCTTGCCCCAACACATCGGTTGGACGGTGCTTCTTAGAGCCCTTCAAGGCTGTGACACTGAGTAACTGAAATCAATCATCCCCTATGACATCTCAATTTCACTGAAAGGCCACATCTAGTCAGTTTTTCAAATACCCTTTGGTGCCTCCTAGAAAATATAGGTGGTTCTTAAACACTTTAAACCTTTTTCGATGTCTGTGAGATTCCACGTGGTGCATAGCATCTTTGGGGTGGTGTTGGCGGCATGTAACTGTATCACAAACAGCAGTGGTGACCAGGCACTGCTGTAGGCTCTGGTAGCTGTGGTATTACACAATTTTTGCTTTTTCTATGGTTTATTTTTATGACCTGAAGGAACTTTGTTAGCTAAAGAACTACAGAACTGGGGGAGGCGGCGGCTACTGTTTTCTTTAATCAATGTTGGGTACTAGGTTCCCCTGGAATTGTGGTGAAGCAATCTTGGTAATAGAAAAAGGGATCGCTTCACAACAAGGCTTCTTTGTTTCCCTGAGGCAGGATCTCACAACGCAGCCCTGGCTAGCCGACGCAGACGAAGATGCCTTGAGTGTACTGAGATCTGTCTGCCTCTGCTGGGATCACACGCGTGTGTCACTATGCTAGGCTAGTGTAAAGACTTGTAGGGAACTTTTGTTTGCAAAGTGATGCACGTTATGGCTGGCAGATAAAACCTGCCTCAGAGATAACGGTACGCTGACAGGCATGCCTGGACCTTCCAGGACAAAGATTACGAAGAACAGGGCTTGTAAGAAAAGGTGAAATAAGACATGGATGGTTGTAATAATAGTTTCTTATGCACCCACTACGCAGAGTCCTGATTATTACAGCCGTCAACTCAGTGTTTAGAATTTGTTCCTTTATTTGGCAAAAGCACCTAGGAAAGAGAAAGAGTGAAGCCGCAGCCCTGGAGGAGGTGAGAGACAGCGGGAGGGCGTTTCCTCTCATGACCCAGCGTTGCTATGTTGTGGGCACAAGAATCCTGGGCTTGGACTCAAATCCACGGAGACCGAGGCAATGCGCTGCACAGAGCAGAGGAGTGGAAGGGAGCTCACGGAGAGATGCACGGAGGAAGGAGCAGAGGGGACTCAGTGTCCGGTCCTGTCATTACCTGTGTGTAGATGGGACATCTTGGGCTCAGCTCTGTCACACAAAGGCAAAAACCAGCACCGACCAAACGCCTTCTGAAGGCTTTCTGGTGGTGCAGTAAGAATTTCCTGCGACTCGGCCATACATGGCTGAGGGGTGGAGAGCCACCTCTCTCATTTGTGGTTCTGGGATAACGCACACCTCTTCACTTTGATTGTCCTGCTTTCCTAAGATGTGCCAGCCGCGGCGATTTCACGGGCCTGGAGAGAGGATGGTCTCCTAGAGTTAAAGGGGAAAGTAACTTGTGTTTGGCTTCAGGCAGGAAGGGTAGAGACCGAGCATGCTGTGGTAATGTAAATGCTGTGGAACATAAGGCTTCTCTCTATAGCAAAGATGCTGTCCTGAAATAGTCCTGTTTGGTCCTGATGGCCCCGGAGCTGTCGCGCTGTGTCCCAGCATTGTCTCGTGCCAGGAGCTACTTAAGTACACCAATGGACAAGGGACACTAAAAAAAATATCAATCCTGGCCAAAAGAAAAAGGCTTAGACAATCCCCAGTGGTGTTTGACCTGTGTGGACAGGGAGTGGGAATGCATCTCCTCACGTGCTGCCTTGTGTCTAGTGTTGAACCAAGATGGTTTCATCAGCCTGGCACTGCCTAGAAAAGAGGAAGAGGACTTGGGCAGGAGACCTGACAACCTCTTTGGCTCAGGGATGATGACACTTCATCGATCTTGTGCCATTTAAAAGATGGCCAGTCACCTCCCTGTCTTGGAATTGGGTCAGAGAGCAGTGATCCGGAGAGGCATGTGTTAGCGGTGGGGCCGCCAGCGCAGGTAGCAGGGGATTTATGAATTGAGCCCAGGATCGCTGGGTGTGGGGCGCACATCTGGCCACAAGATGCACTCGGCTGCCTTTTGGATGAAGGGGCTTGGTCAACGGAGGTCAGTGCAGGTTCAGGAGGATTGCTGGGGTGGGGGCTACAGTGAAAGTAAACAAGGCACCCTCAGGCCTAGAGTCTAGTTGCTTCTCAGGATCAGTAAACTCTTTCTAAGCTCCTGGAACATCCTAGCTGACACTTTTCTCCTCAATAAAGTTTTGTAGGAAAACAATTAAACGGTATGTAAATCACAGGGGCATTGCTCTACAGAAATTATCAAAAGAGCTGCCAGCATTATAATGCCACCAACAATGAAGGCACTTAAGTTTTCACACTTTGGTGTTTCCTTCCTTTCTTCCTCCCTTCCTCCCTTCCTCCGTCCCTTCTTTCCTTCCTTCAACTTAATCTTATTTCCTTCTTGATTTAATATTATAAATTAGTATCAGAAAGGATCAATTAGAAAGATAAAAATTAAACTAGTAACTCAATAACTTCGGTATGCAATAGGAACCCCCCCAAAGGGTTAACAATTTGATTTGGGATTGTAGTTCTGAGGGAGTCATTTCTTTGGTGAAACTTCTGTAGAGGCACCAGTTCCTAGTGCCACGGTGAAGAAGGAAAATCCCTTCAGGGAAGTTGGCTTTTCCCATTCTCTGCCCTTGGCAGGCTCTGCTGCAAGGCCATCTTGTTTGTTCACCTTGGAGTGGAAAGCCTACAACTATGGCTGTTAAATACAGCTCTCTGTGTACATGTGACAGCCTCCTCTGGACTGCCCCTGGGGAGCTCCCTCAGGCCCCGTTCACAGCCTCCGACAGGCAGACACTTCGTGGGTGTTTGTCCAAGATCCAGAGCTTCCATTTTCGTAGCTCTCCGCTGGAGATCCTGTTCAGGTTCCAAAGCCCAAGCCCAGGGCTGCTGGGGCCTCTGTCAGGGCCCACGGGGCCATCTCACTCCTTAGCAGCCGTCGACTCTCTGCACTTGTTCTCGATCTCAAGATCAGACATATGGACTCGCTTGTAGCTCCTTGGTTTTGTTTGTTTGTTTTACCCTGCATTTGTCTGCATTTGTTTCTGGGGGCTTGTAATGGAAGGTGAGTCTCCAGCTGGCCCAGAAATGGAACCCCTACATCACAGGCATGGGATTCACCACTCAGAGGGGAGTTAGTAACCCTGTCTAACCCCTCAGCTGGGCTTTCGTGACTTCATACCATGCTGCTTCTCTTTCTGCTACGTGAGCAATATTGCTACTGACAAAGGCAGGCCGTCCCATGACGAACGAGTGGGGCACGCACGATAAAGTAACGCTCAGCTGGTAGCTCTTACGTGCTCGTTGCAGACCCAAGAGGCACACAAGGCTCTCAAAAGAGTTTCTGTGGAGCCCCAGTTACAGCTAGACATACATGCATGCCTATGCTACATAGCTAATTTCAGCCTGGTATCTTTTCCACCATGGATTTATAGCCAGAGATGAGTGGGGTTTTTGTTTGTTTGTTTCGTTTTGTTTGTTTATTTTTTAGCATTGCTTTGCTGCCCCACTTTGGAGGCAGAGGCATTTAGTGTTAAAGAGTTTGCACGGGTTAATAAAGACAGAAACATAATTCATCTGAGGCTCAGCCTGCGGCGGGAGCTGGGGACACCAGGCAGGGGCTCCCCTCCACTCACATACAGTGAAGGACAAGGCAGGGAGGTCTTCCTGTCTTCATTTGTTTGCTTCGCTTGGATGGAACCTAGCAGAAAACCCCTTGGTACACGAAGAGTTTGTCCCAAGGGAATAAAGCCTTCCGGTGCCTTACCTAGCAGTTACTTTTCTATTTGGGTTTAAGGTTCCAGAGGGGGAGTCCATCGCGGCAGGAAGGTATGGCGGCAGGCAACTGGAGCATATTCCGAAAACAGACAAAGCAAACTGCAAGAGGGGGCCAGGCCACACACCCTCAGAGCCCATCCCCTGAGTGATGAGTGGTATGTGTCTTCCAGCCAGGCTCCTTGTCCTGGGCAGCAAGTGTCCAGATACGTGAGCCTGTAAGGAACATTTCTCATCGAAACCACCACAAGTTCTTAAGAATCTTTTCATCTGAAAAAAAAGAAAAAAAAAAAAAGACGACACACACATTAGGGGAGTTATCATATTAATGATTTCCTGGCTGGACATTCCAGGCACATAGGAGTCATTGCTGAAATTTAAGGTTGGTAGTCTGTTATGGCTTGAACGTGAAATATTGCCCCCGTAGGTTCATGTGTTTGAATGTTTGGTCCCTAGTTGATGGCACGGAGGCGGTAGACATTTTAGAAGATGTCGCCTATCTTGGGGAGGGAGGTACATCCATGGAGGTGAGCCATGAGGGTTGTGAATCAGGCTGGCTTCTAGCCCCACGCTCTCTGCCTTCTGGTCTGCTGCAACATGAACGATCAGCCTCGTACTTCTGCTGCCAACTAGAGATGCTTTATCTTGTGGATAAGGTGCCCACCACAATGGGCTGCACCTTCAAGCTGTGAGCCAGAATAAATAGTTTCCCCCTTTAATGTTGCATCTTCTCAGGCATTTGGTCAGAGCAATGAAGGAAGGAACTATCCCATAGTCTTCCTCAGCTTGAATTGCAGCATCTGTCTTTTACCTGTAGAAAGACTTTGTTCCTTCAGAGTAAAAAGTCACATAAACTTTTAAAACTGTATTTCATATTATCCATTAAGCTTAAATCATAAATTTATATTTTCCCCAAAGAATAATACACATATTCTTTTGAGCAGCATAAACATGTCCACTGAGACTGATATCTCAAAGGGCACCTTAGTTCTTAACAAGAACAATACAAGAGTTTGAGAAGCCATTAACATTTGGAGGAAAGCAACACTTTCTCTTTGCATATCTGTATGTTGCAAATTCTTTATACTAAATCTGTTACTTTTACTGGTAATAATTTAATTATTGGAATTGTAGAAAGTTGACATTTCTTTCCTGTGTACCTTTCTATAACTCCTAAATTTCCCAAAGTTAAACAAGTATTAGCAAACACACAAATGGAGATAATGTAATTACAAGATAATTATTGTGGTATATAAATTTAAATGTTCTTTTAAAGAGACATTTAATTAAATGTCATCAATTAGCTAAACACACAAATATGTAAGCTTTCAAAATCTATCTTATTAAGTCCTGAATGATAGATTTTCATCACAGATGTATGAAATTTTTAAGCTCACATAATTTATGTGTTTTAATTTAAGACATCTGCTTTTAATTTGACTAGTTAAAATACCTTCTGTACAATGTTTAGATTAAAAAAAAACCCTCAACATCTTTTTAGTTTGACCATCCTTTGCATTTGAGAAAATAAAAAAATCATAATACACTGAATAAATGAATCATTTTATAAAATACAAATTGACAACTGTGTCCTGTCACACTGCATTCTTCCCCAGGCTTTGGGGCCATATGCTCTGGGGAGGTCATTCTTTGTGTCTATAAAAACTTCTCTCTTCTTTGATGACAGATGGAGAAAAGGAGACTTGTTCAGAGCTTCAGAGGGTTCTGTCTCCTCCCTTTGTGCCTTCTTAAATGTTTCGTTTACCCCTCCAGATTCTGCGGAAGACAGCCTCCTTAACCATCACATGCAAGCATCTAGTACAGATGCGATGCTGTCCTGGGGTCTGTAGGAGCGAAAGCGAGCCATAGGTAAGCAATCAAGGGGCCTGTAATTTACTAAGAGAGACAGAGATATACTTAATACACCTAATAAAGGCAATATACAGCAAGTGACTGATAAGACCGCAAAAGAAAAATGAGTGTTGCTCAAGAAAGCGGCTCTAACCTTGAGGGAGGGGCAAAAGGGAGAAGATATCAGGGCTGAGGGTTGAAGGGCAGTTGGCAGGGGAGGCGCTTTCCAAACTGAAGAGTGTAATGAGCAAAGAGAACCAAAGCAAGGAGGGAGATAAGATGGCCGACGTCATACACAGGAATGATAAGCCCGCGAGCTAGCGACGGAGGGGAGTGTGGGAGAGTTGGGGTGAGAGATGAAGTTTGAAAGATGGTGAAGAGATATGGATAACAGGATGGAGCTTGAAGTTTACTTTAGATAGTGGAGGAAGATGGACACTGAAGGGTTGAAGTGCAGTTAATGGTTTCTGGGGGAGGAGGGAGACATATTTCTTGATTCAACCAGTCGTGGGTTGCCTTTGCTTAGTTCATCACCCCTCATCCATGGTCTTTCAAGAAATCCTAACTAAATGCCCCGTGTCTCTCTCTCTCTCCCCCTCCCTCTCTCTCTCCCTCCCTCCCTCTCTCTCTCTCTCTCTCTCTCTCTCTCTCTCTCTCTCTCTCTCACACACACACACACACACACACACACACACACACATGTACACACACAAACATACAAACACACATGTTCACACATACAGAAAGCATAAGCTAGACATAGTGGCTCATTCCCCTGGAATTCCAGCACTGGGTAGGGTGAGGCAGGAGGATTGCCAGGTCTTCAGGGTTAGCCTGGGCTGTAGTGTGAGACTCTGCTTCAAAGCAAAAGCAAATGACTTCTTGCCTTTTCAATGTCCTGTTGGAATCCTGGCAGATAACCTTCATCTCTCCAGGAAACGTAACTTGATCTGACTTTCTACTTCGCTCTCAGTTAGAGTCTTGGGTAGGAAAAGTCCTGTGAGCTTTTTGGCTTCCATAAATTGGAATTCATTTTTCCTGCTTGTGAAAGAAATGATTTCTACTCAACAGAAGTGAGAAACCTGAAGGTTGTGATTACACGGCTCCCTGGACTCATCAACGTTTCTGCCTTTGATTTGGCAATCTTACATCAATACTCTTTTGCATCTTCTCTTTGATCTTACTTTCTCATTTTCTCGGTTATCTTTAATGTTTAAATACTCAATACATAATTATTATATACTACATATTTTAATGAGAAATGTACTTTTAATATCATGGTTAAGGTATATTGACAAGGACTAACAATTTTAACATATGAATATCATGTCTGTCTTACATTATTAGACAAATAAGTGAATTTAAATTGCTCTAAATAAGTTTTAATAATCAGGAGACATAAATATGTTTTTGTTGGGAAAAGTGAATACTAGATACCTCAGTAATCTAAAACCCTATATTTGGTGTACTTGAATTTTTCACTACTACAATTTACCAACCTTCAGAAATGTCAGAGTGATAGGCACTGTATCTTTGCCTTGGCATTCAATTATTTGTTTAAATAATTCAGGATGAATTTAAAAGATGGAGTTACCTGTCTTAAAGTATGCATATTCTTTCACAGCTTTTAATAGGTATCATCAAATTATACTACAGTTTACATTCCTCAAAGTGCATATGTAAATAATTTGTCAATGAATAATTGGCTACAATGAGAATTTTCTTTCTCTAATCCATACCAATGTAATATCATTAGATGGCTTTAAAATACCCTATAGTGGAAGTTTTGTCTTTGTTAACAACTCAGTTATGTTATGCAAATACATTTTTATTTTAATCCCGTGTGGGATATGTGACTGCTTTAGTATACCCACAGGCGATAATATCCTTGTGCGGTGTGTGGTCCTTGCCAGCTGTAGATAGTTTAATTCTGGGACTCAGAGAGGGTATAAATATGAGAGCAGAGAGAAAGAGAGAGAGAGAGAGAGAGAGAGAGAGAGGGAGAGAGAGAGGGGTGGGCGGTTGTGCAAGGGCTTTGAGGAGATGGACAGAGGAGGAAGAAGGCTGCTGGTTCTTCGTGTTTCTTTACTTGCCATTTGCTGTTGCTGGGCTGGTAAGTGTCTTGATGACAGAGACTGGTATTTTCCCAAAGAACCTGATGACGCTAGCCACCAGGATGTAGCTAAGAAACCTGCGTCCATCCCTTTTACCCTTCTAACCTTTGTGCCTACCTAGCATTGGGGGCTTGGGAGGAAGACAGAGGCTTAAGAGCCCCAAGTAAAACAGAGTTAAAAACTAGAGCTACAACATCCGAGTTGACATAAGGAAAAATTCACTCTCTTCAAGGACATTTATTTAAAGTCTGATAAAACAAAACAAAACAAAATTAATAATATATAATATAGACAAAAATTAATGGGAAAAATGAAACACCTAGCTGCCAAATTCTCAAAACCACAGCAGCAAGGGACTAAAAAGATGTGTAAGTGTACTTTTTGTGCAGGCATGAGAACCTGGCTTCAAATCCTTAATACCCATGTAATTAGACAGACATGGCCACACATATGCCTGCAACGCTGGTGCTGTGAGGGGCAAAGATAGAACCATTCCAGGGCCTTGTTGGCTGCCAGCCTAAATGTAGGTTGGCGATGGCTTGTTTCAAGGAAATAAGTCAGAGAGTGTCAGAGTAGGGCACCTGACATACTCCTCTAGTCTCTGAGGCACAAAGGAGAACCTGCAAACATATGTACATACACAGTACACACACACACACACACACACACACACACACACACACACACACACA